>CABHPQ010164711.1:411-48117 GCA_902168405.1 Peromyscus aztecus | reverse complement strand
AAAGAAAGAAAGAAAGAAAGAAAGAAAGAAAGAAAGAAAGAAAGAAAGAAAGAAAGAAAGAAAGAAAGAAAGAAAGAAAGAAAGAAACAGGAGCCACTCCAGGATGGACAGAGCAGCCTCAGAGTGCATCAGTCTGCACATGGGGAGAGGCCTGCCCTTTCTTTCCTTACCCCTCCCTTCCTCTTCTGTCCCCTCACCTCTTCTTTCATGTTCTTTTTACTCCATAGTTAGCATTGCTATTATTTTCTTTCTGTCCTCTGACTGCTTCTTCCTCCTCCCTTGTCTTGTCCCGCTTCCCTTCTCTCATGTTTTAGCTTTAGATAGCTGATCCTCAAAAGAAACTTCTATCAAAACTGACTAAACATAAGCTTAAGAAACAGATGAGAAGCATGTACTGTGGGGAAAAAACAAGCATCAACAACAACAATAAAGCCAGACTCTAAGAAATGGCTTTGAAAATTAATTCAACTATTAGGAAATAGCCAGGGAACAAGCCCTAAAGAGGTGTAAAGACTCATTTCCATAGAAACCACACTAGAACATTAAGCCTCTCCTGTTTTCTCAGAAATTTATAAAGCTTTCGAAGGGAAAAGAGAATATGCTCCAACCAGAGTGGAGCCAAGGACTTTGTCCATGAAAAAGTACCAACGTTAGAGTTTTCAGAGGAAGACAGAACCCCACTGTCTAAAATATATTCAGAGATATAAAAATGTCACAAAGAGATAAGGGAAGCCAGGGAAGGACACCCAAGCAATCAAAGATTCTCAGTAAAGAGATAGACATTGTAAATCAGCTAAGTAGAGATCATGGAGCTGAGAAGTCCAGCCTGGCAAGATGACTCAGTGGTAAAAGGGCTTCCCACACAAGTTTAACAACCTGACTTCAATCCCCAGAACCCTTGTGAGATGGAAGAAAAGAACCAGTTCTAAAATTTGTTCTCTGGTCTCCACACTCACATTGTACTAAATGAATGTCCACACTCACACAATGCACAAAATGCATTAATAAAATAATTTTTAAAGTACAATAACTGAAATTAAAACTTTTCTAGTGGCTTTTGCTATTTGGTCATTACAGTATCAGAAAAAAAAAACAGTATATTTCAATTTTTTTTTTACATTACCTAGTTTAAGCGACAGAAATAATAAAAACGAATGAAAAAAATTGAACCAAGTTTGACAGAATAATGTAATGTTATCAACTACCAAATACATGCGCAGAGAGAACTCCAGAGCTGATGGGAAGGCGAAGGGCAGACTACGGCAGATACAAGAACATACCTAAGGGATCCTAAAGCTTGTCAACAGGTTTCTCATCAAAAACAGTGGAGATGAGATGGAGAAGGATGTCTTTACATTGCTGATGCCATCAAACAAAGACCAGCCTGTTGCTTAAATCATCACCTATACACACAGCAAAACTGTACTGGGAAGTTGTAGAAATTCCAATCTCCACACATAAACCAAAGCTAAATTATTTACTAAACCATAATAGAATCCAGCTCTGAATTAAGATGGCAAAACTTTGTCAACTCCATGCTAAAGAAAGAAGTAACAACTCTATCTGTAAGGAGAAAATTCCTTCTATATTAGGATTCCAACTATTTTTTCTGCATCATTTAAAAGCTGGTAAATATGAATATATGCTAATGGTAACATAATCTATGAAGTCAAAATTTGTGTCCATATCAGCTAGGATGAGAGTTCGCAGCTGTATTAGGAAATTATTCTTACATTTGTTAGAGTTAAAGCAGAACCAATTCAAATTCTTCTTGATAATGTTATGATGGGAATTGTTATTGCCATGGTTACCACTGAAGACATAGCTGAAAATAATTCACATGACGAAATGAAAGAGAATCATGGTATGCAAGGCAAATATTCAAACCCTAAAGTCAGCAGCATCACAAGATGGGACCTTGGATCTTAACCAAAAAGCCAAGACTAAAGCTGTAATAGTAAAAATGGGAGGCAAAACTCCAAGTAAGACTTACAACAAATGATAGCAATGATGTTCAAATAAGTTTCCCTTATTAGAAATTGCTTTTAATAGAAATATGTTGAGGTCTCCATTCAAAATTAGGAGATTTTGCAAAGTGGAAACAAAATTATAAACACAACACAACCATTTTTTTTTGCAATGTACCAGCTTTTGATTCAAAAATATGCATAGGTTGAAATGGGAAGGGTGGGAAACATTTGGCACTCTGTACACTGTCATTAGAAAGAGTAGACTACAACTCCATCATTGTTATACAGGACAAAGAGGAACTTTTATGTATTGTAAAATATATGAACACATGAACTAGACATAGCAATCATATCCTATAGATAGAAACAGTACCAAAATAGAAGACATGCATATAAGACAAGTAAACTCTTATCTGTTGCATAGTGATGGTTGTGCCCTTCAGGGATCCACATTCCGTAGTGGACATGATGTGGTGGTTTGAATATGAATGGTCCCCATAGACTCATGTGTTTGAATGCTTGGCCCATAGGGACTGGTGCTATTAGGAGATGTGGCCCTGTTGGAGTAGGTATAGCCTTGTTGGAGGAAGTGTGTCACTGTGGAGACAGGCTTTGAGGTCTCATATGCTCAAGTTATGCCCAGTGTGGGACACAGTAGCTTCTGCTGTCTGCAGATATAAAACTTGTGGCTCCTTCTCCAGCACCATGTCTGCCTGTATGTTGTCATGAAAATAATGTCCTAAATCTCTGAAACTGTAAGCCAGCCTCAATTGAATGTTTTCCTTTATAAGAGTTACCATGGTCATGGTGTCTCTTCACAGCAATAGAAGCCATAACTTAGATACATGGTATCTAAGTGGATCAGTGTGGAACCTGGGGACTGAAAGAAAACTTTAATCTGATTCAGCAGACTCACAATACCACACCAAGGAGAGATGGCATCCCATTTACATTCTTCATAATCATGCAATGAAGTTCCACCAGAGTAAACCATGTTTTACAAATAACCAACTCTAAATAAATACAAGATCAAATAAATATAGTCACCTGTCCAATAAAAATTTAATAAGGTAAGAAATCAGTAACAGAGAGAAATAAAAAAATCATAAATGTATTATAGAAAACTAATTAAAAGTAAATTCAATAAATGAGCTGAGAAATAAATCTCAGGGAAAATTTTGAAAACCAGTCATGCATGAAATTACGAAGAAAATGTATAAAAATAGGTGAAATAAAGAAAGAAATGCCCAGAGTGGAATCCACAGCTGCAACTTTCCACCTTAAGAAAAAAAAAAAAAGATCCTGGCCCAAAATCTTGAATTCCCATCTGTGAGACTTAAGGGAAGAAGAGAA
This sequence comes from Peromyscus aztecus, assembly GCA_902168405.1. NCBI lineage: Eukaryota > Metazoa > Chordata > Mammalia > Rodentia > Cricetidae > Peromyscus > Peromyscus aztecus. The sequence goes on along the minus strand of CABHPQ010164711.1, from coordinate 44,794 downwards.
AACTAAACTCAACACTGGCAGATGAAAGAAAACATTGGAAGACTGGAGCAGAGTTAAACAAAAGATGAAAGAGGAAAACAGTAATTATTAAATAAAAGGCAACATATTGTGACAGTGAAATATCATCCACACATGGAAATAATGGAATACTGACAAAAGCTACAGAAAGGATAAACAGTGGAAATGTTATTCCACGTGAAGGAAGCCAGACTCCCAAGGCTGTACAGTGTATCGTTTATTGTATATGAAATATCAAGGCTAGTTATATCCAAAGACACAGACACAGATTTCTTGAGGTCTTAGGATATTACAGAGGGAGTGAGCAGTAGGTGCTAATGGACACACAGTCTCTGTTTAGATGATAAAATATTTCAGTCCCATAAATGGGTGTTGCTTGTACCACTCCGTGAACTTACAAACGATGCTGGCTCACCCACTTTAATTAATTTTGCTTCTTTTCTTTCACTTCAGTAGGTTTTAAACCAATCACTGTGGCTCCCATATTAACAAGATAAAAAAAATGAACAAACTAGAAAAAATACAGATCATGAGACTTGTATCAACCAGAGATAAAAATATTTCACATAATTAAATACCTGCAAATAATAATAATAATAATAATAATAATAATAAATCAACATTCAGAAAACTAAAGGTCAAAGAGAATTTTCATAAATTGATCCATTTTTGGCTATAAAAATATATATGGCTATAATATATACAAGGAATATTACAGGGACAGGTGTTGGAAGCAATACTCCCAGGGAAGGTATTTTCTGATGTGACTGGAGCCTGGACAACTGTATCCATGGACTAATTAACAGTGAACTGGTAGCTGAAAGGAATATTCAGAACCATGGTTTCATTGGAGAAAGTGTCCAGTGGGCACGTCCCTGGAAGGTCACAGCTTGTTTTCTTAGCCCCCTTTCTTATCCTCTCTGTTTCCTGTCTATCCCAAGGCATAGGCTTTGCTTTGCCACACCTACCTGTGGCTAGAATGTTCTTCTGGACTCTAGCTCCACAACCGTGGTAGAAACTGACTGTGGGATGAAAGTTCCCAACCCATGAGTCCAGATAAACTTGTCAGCCTTTGAAATTGCTGCCTCAGGTATTCTGTTATAGTTGTAAGAACTGACGCAGGAGCGGGGAACATGTTCACTTTCTTACTGAGACCAGAAAAGAGAAAGGGCATTGAGTCCCCTGTACTTCCTGAGCAGACTGAAGAAGTTAAGCCAGTAAGCCCACAAGAGAGTGCCCAGCACCCTAAGTCATTAGCAAAATACAAATTAAATGTTCCAGGAGGGATTGCTTAATTTTTAGCAAAAAGACTAACATTATTTGGAATGTGATAAAATCAAAATCTGGTTTGGACACAAGAGGAAGTGATGGGCCACACATTGCTGGGAGAAAACTATATGGCAGCTGATATGGCAAACAGCTTATGGTTTTCTGAATACTAACTCCACAACTGCCATGCTATATTCTAACAGCAGTGGAGTGCTGGCTTCCGTCCTAGAGAGCCGAGAATATGTTCACAGGAATTTCTACACCAGTGATATTTAGACAAAAACTGCAGTGACCCAGGTGTCCTTTATTGTGAGAATGGGGTAAATTAGTGGCATAATGAGTAACTATGCAGCCATGGAACTGAGTGGACTCCCATGGATGGACAGAGGCATCATCAATGACTCATGTTGAATGGGGAAAGTTATGGACTGCAGAGCTCCAATTCTGTGAATTATTCACAGAAAATAGCTATGGGTATTATCTTTAGAGGAATTCCCTAATCAGGTGTTATCACACATAGAAGAAAGTGGAGTCAGTCAGGGTGGGGTGTGGCTATGGCTACCCATGGGTTCACTGGATCTTTGACCCATGGGAATGTGCTAGAATTTTAGTGTCTAGTAAGTACCCTAGCATGATATTATATTCCTATTTTAAGATAATTTTATTACCTTAGAGTCATCACCCCCTCTGGCTCTTACAACCTGCCTTCTCTTCAGCATAGATCCCAGTGCTCTGAGGAGAGGGGTTGAGAAAGGCAGCGTATTCAGGACTGAGTGTTCCAAAGACTAACTCCCTGCACATTGTCCAGTTGTGGATCTCTGTGTTAAAAATCCTCTCCTGCAAGAAGAAGCTTCTCTGATGAGGGCCAAGTAACACTCAGATCTCTAAGTATAGCAATATGTCTTTAGGGTCATTGTGTAGCTATATTCCTTTGGCGGCAGAATAATAACTGCGTTTTCCACTACGCACATGACCTATATAGTCTCAGCTTCTTGGCCACTTTAGCAGTGTCAGGTTTGGATTCCAACTCATGGAGTATGCCTAAAATCCAATCAAAAAGACCAATAGACAAGTCACTGTTATAGGTACAGTGTTCATATATGGGTGATATTGATACTTACTACTTCCTTCCAGTAGTGTGCAAAGTCCCTTTCAGCACTAGGAACACAATTCAGTATGGTCAAGCTTCTAGCTAAGCACTGGCTCAGTTGCTCTGTTTTTGAGGACATAAGTAAGGTGCCTTTGGCAACAGGACAATACCATTGGATTATGGAGGATAATCAATACCCTTGGCAATAGTCTATGGTGTTGGATGGAGTCTATGTAACCCTTTTGGCTAATGAGTTAGCAAAATGAAACCCATTCCTGGCACTGGAGATTTTACATGGTGGCATAAGATGTTGAAGTATTGTCTTCCCTCAGTATATGGTAACTATTTTTAACTTCCTTTCATCTATTTACATATTTTAGGAAGCTTCTACAATACAATAGGGTTGATGAACCTCTGAATGCATAGAGACTATGAAAACAGACATAAGACCTGCACAGGTCCAAGCAAAATAAAAACCTCAGCAAGAATGGAAAGTGTACAAAGTCTCACCCCTAACCAAGAAGCTCTTTGAATTGATACCTGCTATGTAAGGTAAAGTAATTTCCTCAAAGGCATCATCACCGAGTACATCAACCAAAATCCAGGGCAAGCCTCATGCCCAGGAGTAATTGGCCAACACAAAACAGACTCTATAGTGTTTGGTTTGTTTGTTTTGGTGTGTGTCTATTTCTATGTGTATGTGTGGCTTTTTAGTTTGGGTATTTTTTTGTCTTGCTTTTCTTGTTTAAAGTTTATTTGTTTTGATTTTCATTTTTTGAAGAGACAGAGAGATGAAATAGAGATACAAAGAGAGCATGAAGTTGGGTAGGAAGGGAGGTGGAGATAATTTTGGAGGAGTTGGGAAAGGAAAAGAATATGATCAGAATACATGGCATGAAAAATGTTTTTTTAGACATTCATTTGTATGTATGTGTGTCTGCCTATATGAGTATACACGCGCAAACTTGCAGATACCCCTGGGGGCCAGAAAAGGTTACCACATGTCCTGAGCCGAAGTTACAAGGATTGTGAACCACCTAATATAAGTGCTAGGAACTGCACTCAAGTCCTCTAGAAGAGCAGTAAGTACTCTTAACTGATGCACTACCTCTCCAGTCTGGATTATATTAATTATCACATTAAAAGAAGTGATTACTGGGGAAAACTGAAAGAACTGTATAAAGATCTCTCTAAATCACTTTTGTAGAAATGTATTTGAATCTGGGGCTAGAGAGATGGCTCAGTGTCTCAGAGCACTGGCTGCTCTTGACTGGCTTCCAGAGGAACAGGGATTGGTTCCTGGCACCCACAAGGTAGTTCACAACCTTCTGCAACTCCGTATCCTAGGGAATCCACTGTCTCTTCTGACCTCTGCAGGTACCAAATACACACATGGTGCACAGACATACATTCAGGCAAAACACCCATATCACATAAAAATAAAAATAAGTAAACTTTTAAAAGAAATACACATAAACTTGAATGTATATCAAATCAAATTTGACAAAAAAGGAAGAGGTTAAGAATCTTTCTCCTAGCCGGGCGGTGGAGGCGCACGCCTTTAATCCCAGCACTCGGGAGGCAGAGCCAGGCGGATCTCTGTGAGTTCAAGGCCAGAGAAACCCTGTCTCGAAAAACCAAAAAAAAAAAAAAGAATCTTTCTCCTAAGACCCTTAAATCTTGACAACCCTCCCTTTATAATATTGTTACTGTGAGCATCCTGTACACTCTACATAATAGGAGATGTTCTTGTCAGTGTTAGGATGAAGCTAAAGGAAGGTAGCATGTGAAGACAAGAATACAGACAATTCCCGGCAATGATCTCTCACCATGATTACACTAATTGTCAGAATACCTACACTTACGATAATCTACTTTGTACTGTGACTTAGGCCACATGGCTTTGCTGTAGGAAATCACATCCCACAGGCAAATAGGCCATTGATGTTTACAATCAATTATAAAGAATGTGCTTAGATTTCATAATAAAGAAATTGGAGAGTGCAGAAAAGGCACTTATAAATCAAATATTCTGCCTTTTCTAATTGGCTGAAATAAAATGTGAAAATTTAAAAGGAAATAAAACCCCAAATAAACTCATGAAAAGCTTGTAATAATGACCTGTTTTTAGATTTGCTCCAGGATCTCATAATACCAAATTAAATAAAAATCTTGACTTTATAGATAAATAAGTGGTTTCTATAAATAACAGAATACAAGTTAGTAAGAGGAAATGAGGCAACTCACAGGGCAATTTATAGGAACACACACTGTTCCCAAAATTCCTGGGTAAGGGGTTTGGTTTTACAAGGAGACCACATTGACACACTTTTCCTTTAAATAACACTAATTCCTTTCTGTTTCTCCAGTGAAGCCCTGTCCCCAGAGCACCGTGCTTTCCGATCTGAAAAGTCCATCTGTGTCTTTTACATATTTTCTCTGGTCTCCTTGGTGAATGCTAACATAAAGACGTGATTCATGTGCCCAACAATGTTAGTCTTGATGGCTCCTGTTTCTCACACCATGTTCTTCCAAAATATAAACCCCCTTGAGGCAGCCGCTTCTCTCTGTGCTCTGTTTTGAAAGGAATTCAGAGGCCACGCTTGCACTCATCCGCCAGGTACACTTTCTGTGTCGTGTTTCCCATGGAGGGACGGCTGCTGTGGGATGCTCTGTATGGCAAATGTGTTGCTAATAAAACACTGATTGGCCAGTGGCTAGGCAGGAAGTGTAGGCGGGGCGAACAGAGAGAATAAAAAAAGATCAGGAAGGCAGAGGGAGTCATTGCCAGCCGCCACCAGGACAAGCAGCATGTAAAGATGCGGGTAAGCCACGAGCCACATGGCAAGGTATAGATTTATGGAAATGGATTAATTTAAGATATAAGGACAGTTAGCAAGAAGCCTGCCACGGCCATACAGTTTGTAAGCAATATAAGTCTCTGTGTTTACTTGCTTGGGTCTGAGCGGCTGTGAGACTGGCAGGTGAAAGAGATTTATCCTGACTGTGGGCCAGGCAGGAAAACTTAAGCAACAGACGGCCATCCCAGTTCTCCTGAGGCTTTGAGCTCCTGCGTTAACTAGACCTACTTCAGGACACTTGTCATGGTCCTAGATGGAATGTGATAAGGATGACAGTGTTTAAGTCAAAAGTGTGTGTGTGTGTGTGTGTGTGTGTGTGTGTGTGTGTGTGTGTGTGGTATGTGTGTAGTGCGTGTATGAGAGAGACAGAGAAAGAGCACAGACATCATTATTCTGTAGGCATTTTATTCCACATACTTCCCTGATCCACGTCAAATGACATTTCTTCAGAACCCACCCTTTAGTGATGGTCTTGCCAACATACCTTGCTTACTTCAGTAGTCTAAACACTTATCAGTTCACAGGTGGGAGGCCCTGTGGACTGTCTACCAGGAAACATGGAGTATGCTGGAAAAGAGAGTTCAGTGCAGGTGAAATGAGGGGTTCAGTGCTTCTGTAGATGATCTGTTTCTTTGGAGAATTTTACCAGGACCCTTTTCAGCTTCTGGGGAGTTCCATGGTAGTCACTGGGAATAAAAAGGCCCACACAAGATCACCCTCACTTGCTGTCTCCCCATTTCTTAGGGTCTGGAAACATCAGTGAAATTTTTCGCAGACCTTTGCTGATCTTCAGAGAAGTATGCTGGATGTGTTTGCTAGACACTACCTATTTCATACGTGTTTAAGGCTTCTCAACAAAACTTCTTAAATTTAGGTCATAGAGATCTTCACTTAAACATGACTCTATGTTTAAAAAAAATAATTTAAGCCAGATTTCCAAACATCTTACTCTTCAGCAGAGGGGGAATGTCACCTTATATTTATATATCACCATATATATATATATATATATATATATATATATGGTGATAAAACCATATAAACCAGAGATAAAACTGAGAGAGAAATATTTGGAAAATGTTCAAGGGCTGTGGGCTGGAAACTAAATCTGAAACTTCACCACACTTATAGAAGATCTGGAAAGGACAGGGACCCTGTGGACAACTCTCCTCATACTAGAAAGCTGGATCCTTCTGTTTCAAAGTGCCAGGACTCTTTGGCATTGGCACTGACATTCACAAGGCCACTGGAATCCCTGCCAGTGGAAGTTCTGCAGTCAGGAAAATTGGGTGGCTCGGGATAAGCTTCAAGTAAAGAAAGGGATCGAGGAGCATTGCCCTTTACTGCGGATACACAACCGAGTTTGACCAAATTAAAGTCCTCTCCCATACCTCTGTGTGTCATCTCTTCAGAAGCCAATATGTGAAGTAACACAAACAGTAGTCTCCGATTCTCACAGCACCTCATCTCATCCTATCTTTTTTTGATGCTGAATCTGGTCTTGGCTCTAGATACTAAACTTTCTTCTGTTTATGACTATTGTGTGCATGCAATGGTATGCACTAAGAGGATACTTTAGCACAGAAATCTTGAAGAAGGCAAGGCTCCATTGAACAGTCACACAGAAGCCTGTCACTGTTCCTGAGTGGGCTGCAGAGGAAAAGGCCAGTGCTGGAAGTTTCCCTCTACCTTGGCACAGCTGGCATACCCATGAACCTGCTTGCTTTGATCCTCTCAGTGTTACTACATTAAAGAAAAAAAATCAATGCATTGCTCTACAGTCATTGAACAGCTTCTTCCTAAGGACCAGTACCAGGTACAAAGTAGCCCACATACAGAATGAGCATCTGGACATGCTCTTATTTTTTTAAAAAAAAAAAAAAAAACTTTTATTCTTCTCTCATATATTATATACTGAACAAAGTTTCACCTCCTTCCACTTCTCCCAGCCTCTCTGCCAGATAAATTCCTCCTTTGTTTCCCTTTAAAGAAAGGACAAAAAGGAGCAGACATTCCAGGGATAGCCACCATATATGGCCTAACAAGAACCAATAAGATAGGCATGAACCCTCATATCACGGCTGGACATGGCAACCCAGTAGGAGGAAAAGAGTTCCAAGTACAGGCAAAAGAGTCAGAGACAATCCCCACACCCATTGGTAGGAGTCCCACAATAAAATGAAGCTAAACAACCATAATGTACATGCAGAGGACCTAGCTCAGACTTGAGACTCACACCATGAGAGGGAGCCCATGCCTGACACTGCCTGGGTGGCCAGGAACCAGAAGCAGGGCATTCCAGAGACACAGGATAGAACCAAACATGACAAGCAAAAAGAAAAAAAAAGTTAATGAAATTATTCCTGATGATATTCCTATATATAGATAGGTACCTACCCCAATTTGCATGCTCTTAACACTAGTTGATGTTGGCTATCTTTTTTAAACACACATACACACACACACACACACACACACACACACACACACACACACAGGCATGGGTATGCGCATGCACATTTATTAGACCACCAACCCATAGGTACCAGTGGAAAGAATTCTGTTTAAAGGTTCTATCTGGTCTCACACAGAGGAGGAGTTAAAGCACAGTGATGGGAGCATCCTTTAGTTACAGAGCTGAGCAGTGGAGACATTCCGCTTCCTGTACAGGGGTAACATTTGCCCAGGTGGGTACCATATACCATGCTTGGAATATCTGAGACAAAGTGATGGTGAGACAGAGTGCAGCAAACACCGAGAGCCATGCTTTGTGTAGGAAAATGAAGCTTCCCTGGAAGATGCAGGAATTCTGTAAGGATGGAACCTGGTCATTGATATTTCCTATCCCTGAAGGTCCTAGACTGTGGCCTGCTTCTCAGACACTTGCTGGGAGTCAACTTCTAGGCCTTGCAATGTTCAGGGGAGGGCCACACAGAAAGCCCAGGGGGTTATCTGCACAGAACCTGGCTTTGTTTAACAATAAACATCTCAACAGCCTTTACTTCCATCTCATATGAACCCCCAAGGAAAAACAAACCCAAGATCTTCACTTCAGCTAGGGCAGAGCTGGCTGGAGATAGGAAAGAGAATGCACAGCCTGGCAACATTCCTAAATTAGAAGCAGACCTGAAGGATTGGGCAGAAAAATATCTGCACTGAATATAAAATAATCTACTCCTGCATTTAGAGGATGCAAGCTGAACCACTGCCTTAAAACAATGCTTTAATGAAATCATTAAAAATGAAATATGGACCTGTACAGTAAAGAGCCAATAACAGAGATGGTGAGATCACAGATTTCCTTCTGTAATTAGCATGTGGCCATGCAGGAAGATTAAAGATGAAAATAAATGGAGCAGAGTGGATATTCAGAAAGTTTAGAGTTGCCATGGAGGGGAGACAAACTCTACACATACAAAACCACACATACTTTTCTACACAATAGCATAGCACACATGTCTACACAAACTTGTTGACTGACACACAAGGAAACACAAGACATATGACATGCAATCACACCACACAAACACACACACACACACACACACACACACACACACACACACACACAGTGACATGTCAAAGCAGGAAAACTCCAAAATTATACTTAGGATAATAGATAATTATAGAAGGAAAGAAGGAATCAGGAATAAAAGGAGGGATGGGATGGAGGGGCAAAAGTACAGAAAAATGTTGATGGGCAGGTTGCTGCCTGGATAAATTTCCCATCCCTGGAAAAGAAGCCTGTGTGTATAGAGTCTTAGAAGACGGAGAGAGAGTTCACCCAGTGCCCACATTGGCAGCTCAAGTAACAACTTCATGAATAGCACACTGAATAAAAATACACCCACCACCCTTTAGAATTTGAAGATTCTTGTGGAAATTAGGATTATCAAGGACTGAAAGTAACAGTCTTTGGCCAAAAATATGAATACATAGTACAAAGAAGATTGGAGTGTATATACACCACCAAGACTCTACAATTCCTCTTAGTTTAGATTGGCAGCTGATAGTGGACACTGGGGACACCTGGGGAGATGATCAGGTGGATATGAGAAAGAAGGGAGGGAAAAAGAATGGAAAAAAGAAATGAAGATGGGAGGGAGGAATTGAGGGATAGAGAGATGGAGGGAGGGTGGGAGGGAGGTAAAGGACAGGAAGAAAATAAAAACAGAAAAATGGTATATTTATTGATGTCAATGCTCTATAGAACTGTGTGCTTAATGAACCATGTTTGGTTTTCTGCATATAAAACATTAAAGATTATATAATGAAGTAGACTGAAACTTGCCCTCTGTTTCTTGAGTAATAAGAGAGAATGATAAACCAGTGGCCACAAAACCATGTGGTGATGATGTTGATGAATTTACAATGTACACACATACAGAGAGAGGGGGAAGTGAGGGAGGGAGGGAGGGGGAGAGGAGGAGGGGAAGAAATTAAACTAACTGCTTCATTTGACTAGTCCACAGAACAGATTTTTTTTCTCTAGTAAGTTGAGGACTATCATCATGCATTCATTATCATTTGAATGTCCCAGCAGCTAGTGCATATTGTGAGCCTTAAGAAAAAGAATTTGGGACTGGAGAGATGGGTCAGAGATTAAGGCCAACAGCTTATCATCTAGAAGACCCAGGTTCCATTCCCAGCACCTACATAGCACCTTATAGCCTTCTGCAACTCCAGTCCCAGGGGATTTGACACCTTCCACTGACCTGCTCTGGCAGTGCAGACATTCGGAGGACATATACATACATGCTGGCAAAACACTCACCCATTAACATAAAATAGAAACAAAATCCACATTCCCTGAATAAAAAATAATGTTGTAGGGTTCTGATCATCTAGGCAGAAATTAAAGTGAATAAATGTATCACAATGTGCACGTCGCCGTTCTAGAATGATGATATGTGTTGTTTGAATGTGAGTTTCTGAAATGGATGAGATGATGTGTTTCAACATGGAGCAAAAAGGGGAAAGATGCTTTTGAGAAGACTTGTCATAAGCCACATGTCTATTAACTGGGCAGTGACATGATCAACAAGGAGGTTGTTACCAGTTGTCTTTAATTTGTGTCTATCAAGGGTCCAGAGCTGCTAAGTGTTGTACCCCATGCCCCTGTCTCAACGCTATTCCTCAGAGCCTGTCACAGTGGCGTCAATAAACAGTGATGCCGAACAGTGGGTCTGTCCTAATTAGAGTTTCCACTGCTATGATCAAACACCATGACCAGAAGCAATTGGGAGGGAAAGGTTTGTCTCACTTACATCCCCATATCAGAGTCCATTGTGGAAGGAAATCAGGGGAGGAACTCCAGGCAGGAACCTGGAGGTAGGCGCTGAAGCAGAAGCCATGGAGGAGTGCTGCTGACTGCTTGCTGCACTCACCATGCCTTGCTCACCTTTTCAGGGGTGGTACCACCTACAGTGGGATGGCTCCTCCCACACCAATCATTAATCAAGACTCTGACCCTCTGACTTGTCTGCAGGTTGAACTTACAGAGAGCTTTTCTCAGTTGATGTTTCCTGCTGTCAGATGACTCCAGCTCCTGCTGTGTTAAAAAAAAACACTAACCCACACACAGAAGTGCTCACTCAAGCTGCACCAGCAAAACAGACAGTGACAATATTGACAGGAATGTGGAGTTCAGTCCTATCCAATGACCCAGCGGTCCACCCTAGTGGGTGCGGCTTTGGTGAGTTACTGAAAGACATCCGGCAGGATTTTTCTTTGACTGCAAGGCCTTCCTTCAGTTGGTGTAACAGTTAGTCACCTGCCTAGTTCCTTTTCTCTGTCAGCATATGTTTCCTTCTTGCTGAGGCAGGGATCTACCCATCCTAACTTTCATAAGGTCTGGACCATTGCTTGTCCTGATGAAGGGCTCCCAGAACATACTTTATTTACCTTTTCAAGCTCAGGGAGCTCCTCAGGATAGAGGTGACCTTGCTTCCTAAAAGTTAGGTGAGCAACTGGGAAACAGGTTCTTACTATATAATTGCACACATGTCTCTGGTGTGAGCATGTTTCACTTAAAAGCATTCTTCTTTTTTAAAAAAAAAAAATATACTCATGTCTAACTGGTGCATAGTAACTGTGCATATTTATAGCCTCTGGGGTGATATTATGTTCAAGTATGTAGGTATGTAATGACTGGTCCAGGGTAGCTTGGTAGCTAGCTTGTGAATCCATCAGCTTTGGCATTTATCTTGTGTGTGTGTGTGTGTGTGTGTGTGTGTGTGTGTGTGTGTTGAGAACATTCATGATCTTCCTCTACTAGCTATATTGCAATATTCCATTAATTGCTATCAGCAAAGTTATAATTCTATGTTATTGAGCATTAAAATGTGTCCTTCCTATTCACCCATATGCAGCACCCTTACCCATCTCTTCTCCGACTATTCATCCCCAAGAAGCAGTCTTCTTACAGACCAGTGCTTCAAAACAATTTTTAGCTCCCTACCCACTTTTGATACACATGAATATTGTGACTTTCTTTGGTGTTGCTGCCTTTCTTTTGGTATGCTGATCAAGAAATTAAAGTCATGAATCAGTCCTGCTGAAGATCAACCTGGCCATCTTTGCCTTCTACAAGCTCTCTGGGTTTGAGGAATCCAGCCTTTTCCTATGGCATTGGATGAAAACAGGAAATGCTGGATGTCTGGGATTTATTTTTGTCATCAAATCACTGTTATTTATTGTCTTAGGTTGGTTCCTTCTTTGGTGATAATGTAGGAACAATATCAATATCTTACTGCGGGGTTAAGAAAATGCTACAGTATGATCTAAATGAATTCAGACACCCACTGAATATTTGCAGGATCTGAAATTTATTGGTTACTGTAACTACTTATATTTATTTTTTAAGTGGAGCTTTACATAAAAGTAATATGCAAATTAATAATATAAGATGAATACTTCAAATGTGGTTGAAAAGATCACTTATTGATTTTGAAGATCAATGGCTATTCCTCAAATTAATTAATAGTTGTTCTCTCCATAACTATGCAAATTTAAAACCTTGCTTCAAAGTATTAGATGTAACCACTTGTAAATGATTTCAGGATAACTCAAGTACCCTATGCTTAATGACATATGTAAATGATGTGAATGAAAAAGATAGTATTAGAATGGTTTAAATGCATCTCAGAAATCATTTAGCAGTGATATACTTTTTGGTAAATGGACAACAATAAATATAGATGGCCTTGTAGAGGGAAGTGGCTCCACATTTAGGAATGCACTTGGATCAATTTGGGTTCTGTGAAAATGTAATCCATGGTGCTGATATTCAGCAACGTCTGAAAAATGCACACTGTCATATATGATTCTGCAAGGAGGAATCTTTCTAGCAATATGAGTCCAGAAAATAATGCCGTTCTTAGAGCTTGGTTCAGGTAATTCGCCCTCCCTGTAGGTGAGGTTCCTACCCACTTTGAAGCCACATTTTCTCAAATACCATTTTCCTTTGAGTGGCTCTGGTCAAGCACATTAAACTACAGATCAGGTGGATAGAGAAAGGAAAGGGAAACACTGGGCACGAGCCAACTTTATAGACAGAATTTTACAGTTTGCTACAGTTCTTCACATGATAAACACTAATAATGTGTTTTGAGTTCAGAAAATCATTGATATCATGACAATGTCATTAGTATTAATTAATGTGTTCTCAAACTAATAAAGGGGAGAAAGGTTTGATTCAGACATGCCCCACCAATAAAACTGATACAGCTGGTACACAGCTCTGTGCACAGCTGAATAGTATTGGTGGCTGTAGCAAGAAATCTGTTCTATTTTCTCTTAACTCTTGTCTTTGATGGAGCAACCAGAACACATCTCCATGGAGCTAAAGTTACCCCAGCAGCAAGGTAACTTCAATATCTTTCCAATACTAACTCTTTCTTATATCTGTTTCCCTCCACTTCCCTTAATAACAAAATCCCAGATCTTCCATCCAAATCCATAGGGATTTGGTAAAGTGAACCTTCTTTCACACCAATTAGGTTCCCCAACTCAAGCCATTTAGTCATTTTCAGGTTTTAGAATCCTTATACTGGTTCAGTTACCCAGTTCTCTCTCTGCATTTGTGTTTTATCAGAAGTTTCCATTTAAATTATTTCCTTAAACATCTTGTCAAGGTGGCACTCAATATTTTTCCAATTAGAACCTTTCCTTGGGACTTCATATACGCCAAAAGTATGGTAGGCATTTTGTTCCCACAGTTGTGTTTAAAGCATAAAGATACAGTGTGAAAATATTATGAAATCTGGAAGGTCTCATAAGACCTTTGGGAAAGAACTTTTAATTTTTGATTTTAAGATACTATAGATCACAATATTGTGCTGCTTTGAATCTGGGGAAATGACACCTTAATTCTGTAAGTGGTCCGGTTTGTACTATATTCACAGTTCAAACACTTCCATAAATGCATTTCAATGAATAATGAGGGTAATAATAGGGTTTCTCATGTTGGTAAGTATATTAAAATGTTTCTGTTCAAAGACTAATAAATGCAGAGTGTACTTTTCATTAATATTGTATTAACTTTGAGAAGTTCCCAGAGAAAGGTGATTCAAAGTTCTCATAGTGAAACAATAGCTGTTTTATTCACACCATATGCATAGCCAGGCTCTCTCCCTTCTTGTCTGGAATAAAAATAAATACTGCCAAGATGTCAAGGACAGGAGTTATGAAAACTTGGTGTTTAGAACGGTCAGTTCTGGGGCCAGAGATGGCTGAGAGGTTAAGAACCCTTACTGCTCTTGCAGAGAACGTAGGTTTGTTTGCCAGTACCCACATGGTAGCTCACCACCATCTGTTAACTACAATTCAACAGGATCCGATGCCCCCTTCTGGCCTCCACAGTCACCATACATGTGGTGCACTTACATGCAAGTGGGCAAAATACCTGTATACATAAAATAAAAATAAATACGTTTTTAATTAGAATATTAAGTTCTGATCTACAAATATCTTCCTATAAATTTCATTTACTCTATATCAATAAACTCATGAAACAATCAAAGAGCATTGATGCTTTGTCCCCAGAGTCCCTGTAATGGTTTATATTTATTATCAGCTAGACTGGGTTTGGAAGCACCTACTGGACACTACTCTGAGTGTATCTGTGAAGGAGTTTCCAGATAGATCTAATTGAGAAGAAAAGGCACATTCTGAACATGGATAGTACCATCCTCTGCACTGGTGTCCAAGACTTAAATAAAAACAAAAAAAGATGGAAGCCAGAATGTCACCATTAGTGTGACCAGTTGCTTCAGGCCCCTGCCTCTGTACTTTCCCGTGTTAGAGTATGCCTCTTCTTACACCATGAGCTCCCAAAGACCTTTTTACCTTAAATTTCTTGTGTTGAGTATTTTTGTCACAGAGAAAAGTAACAAACAGAGAAGACAAATGACTTTTCTGAAATAGGTGTTAGGAGTGAAGTGCATGTCCAATGGGACTATTCAACATGTCCTGACAGATTCCTAGGCAAGAGGCTAAAGAGTCTCCTGGCCCGTGCCCCTCTCCCCTCTCCAAGGCCAGGTCTTCTATCAAATTCATCACCAACTCACGGACATGCTAGCCAGGTACAGGTCATCACACTCCACTCCTAGAAATATGGAGTGGGCATTGTAAGGCCAGGTTTTTTCATCAGGATAGAGATAAGAAAGGCAAACATGTCATCTCCCTGCTGTCTCCTGACAGTTGTTCACAGAGTTGGTCCACAAATCTTTCTCTAGAGTCTGGAAGAAACAATTTCTACCTTCACAGAGACTCCAGGTCCTAGAGCCTAGGGTTCCTGATCAGGGTAGCAGCTGTGCCTCCTCATGTCCCATTTCGGGTCCTGATCACTGACAGTGAGCCCTTTTAAAACTGGCCCTTTACTGTGCCCAGGATCCTTAGCTCTCCAGACACTACAGCTATAGAAACCTGCAGCCCTAACTACAGGGAACCAGAAAAGGAAATATGTACTTTATCATAAGTCTATACATTTTAGACCTCAAATCTCATTCAAGAACTCTATAGGAAAGAACTAATTAGAAATGAGAGCAGAATGTCTAATACATGCAAGTTTTTAACCAAGACCTCATTTAGGACAGTAAAGGCTGATAAAAGACTCAGTGTTATTGATTGGACCATCATTATACTGATGAATGGGCATCAAGGGTGAGATTTTTAAAGTCTTCAAATATTTTGCAAGAGTATTTAAAAAGAATGTAGGGAATTTCATTTAAGCAAAAAGGCAGAATCAGGATTCAAAATGATCACTTTTCCTAGGTTTGCAATATATAGATAGAAGAACACAGTAAGCTTAAACACAAACTCACTTGAGTCAGTACATCACAGGCACATGGGCCTCCTTTGTATTATTTGAATAACTTCCAACAGTGAAGACAAACACGGTATTTTTAACTACACGAAAATAAGACAGCTGATCCAGTGACAACAAGCACATACATGATCAGAATCATGAAAACAGGCTTCATGGGCACCAGGAGGAAATTGGATATTTTATTTGTACCTAAATTTTTTCTTTCTTTTTTTTTTTTGGTGGGGGTCTGAACTTCTAATTGAAATGAGACAATGAAATTAACTACATTTTAATGTTTTGCAAAGACTTTGTGTAAACTCTGTGATTAGGCAGAGAATAAGAGACTGTGGATTACTCATCTTTAAATGGAACGTCTGTACCACATCCCTTTTCCGAAGGCTCGGGGACTATTGAGGGGCTGGAAAGAGTGTAAGAGCCAGAGATGGTGGCTGTTTCCTGGATACAACTGGGCAGTTGTGTATATGAACTTGAATGTTTGTGACAGCATATACAAGAGATACACAGGCACAAACCAAACAAAATTCTCTCACGGAAGGGGAAGGTGAGTGTTAAGTTCCAGCCCTAGCTAAGAAGTTATTGACAATTGATAACTGGTGGGAGATGGAACCAATTTTCTTTAATAATGTAGCCTGTTGTTGATCAGCCATGCTCTGTGGGATTCCCACACCTAAGAGCATTCAGGAAGCACAAATTGAACCTGATGATTTTTTTTAAAAAAATGAAGGGGAAGAAAGAAAGAAAAAGAGAGAGGGAGAGGGATGGAGGGAGGGAGAGAGAGACAAAGAAAGAAAAAAAAAGGAAAGAAAGAAAGAAAGAGAGAGAGGGGGGGAGGGAGGGAGGAAGGAAGGAAGGAAGGAAGGAAGGAAGGAAGGAAGGAAGGAAGGAAGGAAGGAAGGAAGGAAGGGAGGGAGGAAGGAAGGAAGGAAGAAGACACTGACAAGAACTCAAGTGTTTGGGTTAGTAAGGAGGTGAGGGTGGGTCTAGGAGGATGAGGAGGAAAGAGAGGGGTACTCTGAACAGATTTTACTAAGAATACCGTCTCAAATGGTAAGTAAGAATGAAAGGGTTTTTTGTGTGTGGTGTTGTTATAGGAAGGTCTGCTCCTTGAAGCTCAAGACCTCAGCTTTCAATTTAGCAGCTGTTAGATTTGTCTTTATGAATGCAGAAGCTAGTGCAAAACTGAACCCACAAGGACTCCTAATGCAAAGCCTATTCCCTCAGCTAAGTTCCAGAGAGGTACAACAATACAAGCAGAGAATAAGGGTCCAGGGCTACCGGGTCTTCATCCTCATCTAATGTTTTACTATGGACATTCTTCCAGAGAAATCCATGGAGACCTCAAGCTCTCTACACGGCGTCAGGTTACAGCAGCAGTCTAGACCTTCCTCTCCCATCATCCTTTCTGTCTGAATGATCTTAGCTTTCCCTTTAGGACTCTGTGGAGGTGGGTGAAAGGTGGAATGCTTTCTTCTCAGTGGTTGGAGGATGCATGCATGCATATGCACACTTACACACATAGGCCTGAGTGCACACATAATTATGTCTTTCCTGTGGATGATGTTCAAGATAAGCTGTCCCAAATATTCCTCTTGACATTTGGGAAAGAAACAAAAGCTTAAAGTCACTGTTAAGTTGACATTCTTCTCTACCAGGCAGGTTCTAGACCGAGTGGAGCTGGGATCCCTGAGCCTTGTTACCCTCATTGGGTCATATGCATCATCCATTCCCACTCCTGCAGGACCCTGCACCCTCCATCCAATGTGAGACTGTTCCCCTGCTGCTTTGGCTCTGCATTTCTGTACCAAGTCTAAGAAATGCATAACCTAAAATGTGCAAGCATTTCTGTGCGGTCCTTTTCTTACTCTACCTTTAGTCCTTGGGGCCTCAGCCATGAACCTCAAATGATAAAGAATTTCTTCTTCCTTGCAGAGTTCCATTTGGAACACAGGCACTGAAAGGTGGATTGAGTGAAATGGGGGAGGAAGTCACTGTATCAGCAACTGCTTTAAGACAGCTGGAAAGTGGGGGGTAAGGCAGAGAGCTCCATGCCTAGCTTACAGGGAGGCAGGTAAACACCTCACCAGACTGGCTGTAGGACTCTACCGCAGATTTCCAAAGACAGGTTATAGATGTCTCTGTACCCACTCAGGCAGCTTTACCCATAGAAGCTATCTGCACAAAGTTACCAGCATCTTCCAAAATGTGGGATATTGTATAATGTGAGGCAAACAGGAGTCTGCCTTTCTGACTACCCAGCCTCTGGTCCCTAGAGTCACAGGCTCCTGCTCCATCAGACAAAGGAGAGAAGTCACCTCTGTGAGGATCATGTGTGCAAAATCTATGATGTAGTTTGATAGATGGTGGTGAAGCTAGATTTAATTGGATTTCAGTAAATTAAGTAATGTGCTGTATCCTGTAACCATTATAGGAAAAAAAATCCCCAGTAAGACAGAAAGGAAATAAAGACCTTTAATACAATCATGATAATTCCCGTCAACACTAACTCTACCTGGGTCATCCTTGAAGTGCTTTGTGGAGGAAGTGCTGTGGACATGACCTAGCTACTGCTCTCAGGCCATCTGGGGGACAAACTATCACAGAAATTTTCCCAAAGCAGCTGAGATCTGAACAAGAGAGATACTTTCTCTGTTAGCTATTTCTAATGAATTATCACTTTGCCACAGCTCCACCAGTGTACAGCAATTTCTAGCGAACTGTCTTGTCACAGCTATACCAGTGTAGGCTAGAATCAGGTGCTCAGTCTTCTAAGGTAACCACGAGGAAGAGTCATCTCCCACTTTTCACCTCAGCTGCTGTATTTGCAGCTGCTTGTATCTCATCTCCTTCTCTATCAATGCCTTACACATATGTGCACACACATGAGTGAGTATGTATGTACTTATCTCTCCCATACCTCTCAAATAGTCAGCTGGGAGGATGTGCATCTTCCAGAAATTATGATAGCCATTGTTCCATATCTTACTTTTTCACCTTGTTTATATGGAGCACTTTCTACTTCTTGTGATTCCACAGGGTGTTCATTTAAGAGAGGTAAGACAGAACTCCATTTTAAGGAGATAATAAACAATTTTAAGATCAGTTCATTCCCTTCCCCAGTTCCCTGGCTTTCTGGAGGAAGCTGCTTTTAGATGTTTGTTCTGGGAGTAGTAGAGAATTTAATATTTTTGACTCTTCAATATCAACTCATTGCTATAACATCTATAACAGTTGAACCATAACGCTGATCACATCCTAATTAATGAGGCACCACCTACAATGCATACCAGGAGGGGCCATCACCCGTTTTCCCTGCTGCTGGCAGGCATAAGCACCGGTACTGTGATAATAAGCATGATGGATTGAATTTCATTAAAATGCCAACGGAAAAAAATCCTACAAAATGGTTCTTAATTAAATGGTCTCCAGCTAAGCTGTCGTCAAAACGTGAACTTCCCCTCTATTCTATTCAACTGAATGTCATGTTGACTTGTGGGTGGGGGGTGTTTTAACTAATAACAATGTGCTCTGTTTACATAGTTCTCTTCCTTGTAGATCCACACTGCACTTTATAAATATCATCTTATTACCTCACAGGGTGAGTCAATTAGGGAACTGAGGATAGAGCCTGAATCTCCAAACTCTGCATTATTTGTGCAGATGGCTCTATGTGTGTCACGAGCAGTCTACTGGCATGTGCCTTGGGTGGGTGAGATAAGGTTTGATATCAATTTCTTGATTGGCATCTTCATCTTTATAATATAAAATACAGCTAGCTATTAGAACATTCCCTGAGTGAGCATTAGCTTTGAATCAAACCACACACACTGACTCTTCATACATGCACAGTATGTAGTCAGTCACCCAAGCATCCTACTTTGAGTGGTGTATACCTCCCGGCTGAAGGCATTAGTTTGTTCTCAACTGAACAGCTAAGTTGTCTATCTTCAGATTCCTGAATATAGCAAATAAACTTCACCACACTGGAGCATTCACTCTGTGCTCACTTGAGGTGGAGGTGATTTTGCATGAATCCTGCTTGATTGTATCATCTTAAATTGTTCACACTTTCATAAGAAGCCAGAAAACCTGGCCTGCTGGTTACAAGCTCTTTTCTAGACTTATTCAAGTAACAAAAGATATGACACAGTTTGTCAAGTGTCCTATGCATTATTATTAATATTTTTGGTAAAAGACATAGTGTTGGAAAACTACAAAAGACAATGCAGAATCAGCAAGAGTGTATGAGACAGAATAGTGCTGGGGCTAGCCCCAAACCCAGCATCCATGTGGCCCAATGCCTTTGCTTGCTTCCTACAATCTGAGGTCCCACAGACTTTGTCTACAATTAGTCTTTTCAACCCAACTTCTCCTTTAACATGGTATAACTATAACTTGAACCAAGTTCTCTACAGAGTCTCAAGAGTTTTCTTGTGGTGCCTTGAACACTTAGTTCTCTAGGTCCAGATGAATAACTCAAACCACTACAGGTGAAAAAGGAAGGCTCACTGAGGACCAGTGGCACACACCCCATCTTGCCTTCAACACTGGGACAGACTACCATGCTTAAAAAAAAAAAAGGCAAAGAGAGTCCTTGAAACTGTTTTGCAAAGAACAATCAGCTTGGGGCATCATTAATGTCCCATGGGCAGGAGGGGAAGGGCCCTAGGGAGTCTGTTCTTCTATCAGTGTCACTCCAGGCCCATTTCTCATAGTACAGGTGGTGGTGTTTCTCTCAGAGTTTATTCTATTCTTTGTGACATGATAAAGCATCCCAATCCAGTGGGTTGATCATCCATCCTTGGAAACCTGATCAGGCGCTCAGTGGTCTAACTTGGGTTTTTACAAAGAAACTTCCAAGTAAAGCAGCCACTCCCTCTGTCTGTCCTGCCAAACCAACAAACAGGGTAAAGGATGCAGTACATTCGGATGCCAGATAGAACCACCCCCGTACACACATACGTACGTGTGTGTGTGTGTGTGTGTGTGTGTGTGTGTGTGTGTGTGTGTATGTAATAGTTCAAATGTTAAATTCAAATTTTAGAACTCACGTTTCTTGTAAAAATTTAAAATACATAATGAAATTATATTCCAGAACAATTTACAAGTTTTAAGCCCAGGGGAAAGTCTATACGCAAAGTTGTACTCATGCCTAAAACACCCAGGTAGTTGTTGCTCAAGAAAATGTCCTTTCTGAAATAGTAAAATTAAAGTAATTTTTTAAAGAGAAAATGAAAGGACGAGGGAGATGTGTCTGGGGGATTCCTGGGAGAATAGAAAGAGAGGAATAGGAAATAAGTATAATCAAGATACAGTATATACATGTATGACTCTTTCAGAATAATTACTTCAGAGTATTATTAAAGAAAAAAAAACTCCTAGCATTTGTGACCCCCACTTTGCCAACAGAGTCATATTGCAGCTTTCTCCTAAAAAAAACTGAAACCTTGAAACAGTTGTTACATGATGCTTTGAAACATGTACCTTTGAGATGGTATATGAATATTTTTTAATGATTTTCCCCTATCTGTATGACAGTATAAAATAGTACGGGACATTTTAACTTCAAGTGCAGGCAGCTAAAGCATTAGGGACCTCAGCAGCAGAAACCACAAATCAGCAACAAACTCAGAGTGATGTACTGTGAAGCAGAAATTAAACCCAAAACCAAACCTGTCAGCAGAATGAATAGGTGGAGAGGGTGAGCCTCGGCAGTAAGCCTTACTTTAATTTTCTTCTCTGATAACCTCTACCACAGCCAGTTATTTCAAAGTCACCCACCAGCTCACCTAGACGGACACCTATTACAACAACAGCCACTGTATGCACTGTGTTTAGTAATTGTGTCCATCTTGATGGCTCCCCTCTTAACAATCTTATCAATGATGGACTTCTCTGCCTGCAGAGGTTATTTGGATTTTCCCCCCTCTCTGACCTTATGTTCTGTGATGAAGTTTCCGTTGTGCAAATACCATTTGTTATGTTATTGGGGGGAAGCCTGCACACTTTCTCCAGGAGCAGAGGGCAGGATGACAGACTTGCTACAGCCCATCTCGGTCTTTCAATGGAATCCTGGAAAAGTGGAAGGGAAGGGAGGTCTCCTGCCCCCTTCAACTTGCTTTATTTTCAGCCCGATTTCATTAAGGTCTATGTGCTCTATATTGGGATGGTGTAAGTCAGAATTCTAAACTTGTGACCATTAAATCTTTGTTCAGGTCTCACCGTGATAATAAAGTCCAAGAAGCTTAAAATTGGCTGCTGTTTTTACACCATATTTTTGTAGAAAGCATGAACATCCATCAGGTAGCTTTTCTCCTGCATCCCTGGATTCAGTTCTTTGCAGTGGGTGCTTCCTACCCCAGAAGGCTCAGCAATGGATGTGCCCATACTACCCCTCAGATGGGGGCTTCCATGCAGCACAGCCTGCATCTCATCCCCCCCTGTGTCATCCTTAGAAGCCAGCAGACTACATCTGTGACTTCAGAGGGAAGCTAAAATGCCCAGTAGCATCCACAGGTCCCTGGAACCAGCTCCTGGAAGCCAGGTTTGAAGGTGGACATTTCTTCATCACAAGAAATGGATGCACAAATTGAGGGAAATTTAATATACAGAGAAGAAGAACTAAACAAGAATGAAAATCCATGAGTTTCCAAACAAGCATTCTGATCCTGTTTGTGACCAAATTGACACTAGCCTCAGGGCTTGTGGTTGTGCTGGGATCATAGCATTGAGAGATTCTGGAGATGAGCAGACTCTAAAACTAATGTATCAATGAAGGAGAGGGAGCAGTCATGAGGACATCAGAGAGAAGTGAGAGCAGTCATGAATAAGCCAAGGCCAGAGGATTTCAGAACTCAGGCTCAGAGCCCAGTTCCCTAGCAAATACATGGGGTAAGTACACATTTTCAGTGGATATTCATCAGTGTCTTCAGTGAGAGTCCTATTGCCCTTGGTGTGTCAAACTGAATGGTACATTAATTATATCAGGACCTATATGGATTAAGATTTAAGTTCTGGCCGGGCAGTGGTAGCACACGCCTTTAATCACAGCACTCGGGAGGCAGAGGCAGACAGATCTCTGTGAGTTCAAGACCAGCCTGGTCTACAGAGCAAGATCCAGGAAAGGCACAAAACTACACAGAGAAACCCTGTTTCAAAAAAACAAAAACAAAACAAAACAAAAAAAAGATTTAAGTCCTGAAGGAGGATGATACATGTCTCATTAAACCCTACCTACTGACCAAATCTCCCTCCTGGAAATAAAGACTTCATCTGATCTGGCCCATGAGACACCTGAAGGACAGAGAAGAGTGGGTCCCTCAGATCCGATGGACAACACAGCTTTTGTCTCAGCCTTTAAGCATTGAGTGAAGAATTTCTGTGCAGTTCAGAAAACGCATCAATATTTATATATGTAAAAATGATTTCTGTTCCAAGGGCCCTGCAATAGATATATGTTTGATAGTTGTAGGAAATCCAAGAGCACTCTATACGTCCATTTGTTGGAACAGGAACGATGAGTGTGGTGGTGTGAATGATAACGGCCCCCATAGGCTCCTGTATTTGAATGCTTGTTTCTCTGCTGGTGGACTGTTTAGGAGGTATAATTTTGTAGGAGCTGAGTAAGGTTTCAAACACCCATGCCAGGCCCAGTTTCTCTCTCTGACTTCATTTGCCAGTAAGAGAGACGCTCTCAGCTATTGCTTCAGCATCATGTCTGTCTGCCTCCTACTACCATGATGATCATAGACTAACCCTCTGAAACTGTAAGCAAGTCTGCAAATGTGGTGGTATTGTGTTCCCCAAAATATTGTGTACCCTAATAAACTTATCTGGGGTCAGAGAACAGAAACGCCACTAGATACTTAGGATAGGCAGTGGTAGCACATGCCTTTAATCCTAGCATTCCAGAGGCAGAAATCCATCTGTTCAAGGATACACCCAAGCATGGTGACTCATGCCTTTAATCCCAGAAAGTGAGCCTTTAATCCCAGGGAGTGGTGGTAGAAAGTAGAAAGGTATATAAGGCGTGAGGACCAGAAACTGGCAGCATTTGGCTGGTTAAGCTTTCAGGCTTTCGAGCTGCACGGTTCAGCTGAGATCCATTTAGATGAAAACTCAAAAGCTTCCAGTCTAAGGAAACAGGATCAGCTAAGAAGTTGGCCAGGTGAGGTTAGTTGTGGCTTGTTCTGTCTCTCTGATCTTCCAGTGTTCACCCCAATACTTGGCCTCAGGTTTGATTTTATTAATAAGACCATCTAAGATTCCTGCTACATGCAAGTATATGTTTTCTTCCACAAACTTCATTGGGCATGGTGTTCCTTCACAACAATTGAGCACTGACTTAGACAACCACTATCTAGGCCTCAAAGGTGTAAGTTTTACTGACCATGTACTAGAAATCACAGCTGGCTTCCCAGGTATGGAACTTTTAGCATTTGTCAACGAAACATTCCCTTCTCTCCAACTTCTCAGACTCAGAGTCAGTTCTATTTACGTACTGAGGAAAATAGAAGGGGAGTAACTCTAAACCTCTCCAGAGAATGAAAGTTTCATTCTGATATAAAATCTCATCTAACTCAGGAAGCCCATGAAAGCACAGAAGGCTCCAGTCACACTGGCTAGAGAGAACCTCCTCACTGTCCTGGTATTCTACCTATAGATATGATCCCTGGGTTTTTACAAACTCAACTTTCCTCTAACTGTTATCTCTACTTTCTCAAAAAAAGGAGAAGCCCACTGGGGTCACAGCTGTCTCTGCCCCCCACTCCCAGTGCATGTCAGTATGACACGAGGCCCCTATATGAGTGCTGAATAAACAAGTGGTTAAATCACCAGCCCTGGGATCCCCAGAATTATGATACCTCATTTCATAAGCATCGCAACATTTTAGCAGCGACAGAGTGCAAACTTATCTCTTGAGACTTCATATTTAAAAGACATCAGATACATCATTTTGCTTGCCCTTTTGAGTCAGAAAATATTCAGAAAGGAAGCATAGTGCACACGGGACATATGATGAAAGCAGAAGGGTACAGGAGGTTTGCAATTAGTTCCCTTGTCAGTCAGTCAAACTCCAACTGTGCCCTTAAAGTCTTTATAATGCTGTATTTGTCTTGGTTCTTCACTGGTTAACAAAAGTAGCTTGTTTGGAATGTTCATATTTGTTAATCCAGACAAGTTCAATGGGGAAAAAATCGGGGATGGAAAATGGCACATCAGTGAAGAGTCATGCTGCTCTCTTAAGAGAATCTGTCATAGGATCTTAGCACCCATATTGGGTGTCTTACAACCACCTGTGACTCCAGTTCTGGTCTTTATTCTTAGTTCTAGCTTTCAAGGGCATTCACACACACACACACACACACACACAAAGACAGAGACAGAGAACTGGATTGAGGGAGGTACATAAAAAGAATTCTGGGAGAAGTTAAATGTAGGAAAGAAAAGAGGGGTTTGATGTAATTATATTTTAATTAAAATATATTTTAAAAGATGTAAGAAAAAAGATAAATCCAAAGAGTTATCATGGGAGAAAAACTGAAAGAAGAAGAGAGAGAAAAAAAATACATCACTCAGGATGCCCTCCTTAGTGGGAGATGAAATCTCATGCTCTGTTCTATTTTCTTAGAGCAAGCTGTTTATACTCAGATCATCATGGATCATGGTTCAGTCAACAAGTTCAGCATGGTGAGATCAAAGGTGATTCACCAGGGACCCATAGAGTGTCTGATGACATTACTGCTATGAACAGTTTTAATTACCACATATTTACTTGTGAAATATGTGCATCTCTTAATTGCCTCATATACGGAAGGGACATATCAGTCACTCAGCTTAATACAATGTGATGAGCACACACATTCATATCCTACAAACCGGAAACACCAGGTTCGGTCTCATGAGCAGCAAGGTGATTAACAATTATGACTTTGCATGATGTCTGAGGCCTCATTCTCAGCTCCAGAATGCACCAGACAGCCAAGCATGCTTAAAGGCCCATCTTGTCACAATGGATAGTGTTGTTTCAATCAATGTACTCATTACCCACCAGTCAGAGTTTACATCAGGCAAAATTGATGGGAACACAGAAATTTCAAGATCATGAACCTGGAATGATTTGATGATTTAATCCACATGTTCAGAAAACTTTCAAATATATGTTAAATACAAACTAGCTCCTGAGTTTGTGGTTTCAATGGTTCCTTTTCTATTTGTGTCTGTTTTTTTTTCCAGTTCTGTGATCAAACATAATAAGTACTTTATCACTAACTTTCCCGTCTCACACTTGTGAGATGTGATGAACATGACTGTGTCTGTAAGTGTGAAATATATAATTCCCCAGGAGCTACTAATCCAAAAGTCCTCTGTGAGACTGCTCCCCATCAAAGGACAAGGCTGCTAAATTATTTTTTAAAGATTTACTTTATTTTTAACTATGTGCATTAGTGTGTGTATGTGAGGAGGTGTTCTGCACTCATTAGTGCAACAGCTGGAGTTACAAGCTCGATGAAACCCCTGATGTTGGTGTTGAAATCCAAGCGTGGGTGCTTTGGAAGAGCAGTAGGGCTCTTAACCATTGGGCCATCTCTCCAGCCCATGTTGTTTTTCTCTTAATTTGAGCATATATATAGTTGCAGATAAAAATAGCTTTGTGTGTGTGTGTGTGTGTGTGTGTGTGTGTGTGTGTGTGTCTTTGACTATGTGACATGTGACTTGAGTGTTGTGTCTGTGTTGTAACTTTGTGTGTGGTATGTATATGTGTAAAGAGCATGTGATGACAACAAAAGATAGAAATTGGCACAAAAGTGAATTAGTTTTGTTGTTGTTGTTGTTGTTGCTTTGTTTGCCTTTGTTAAGGTGGGTTGCTCACAGCAATAGCCTTGTCTTTGTCATAGGCCAGAGATGCCATTAGTGTTTAAGTCAAAATATCCTGGGTTCAGCCTTAACCAGAAGCTAGGGATGCTGGAAAGGGTTTTTTCCTAATCCTTTCATCTACTTTTCCTGGAGACCATATGTGAGGATGACACTGAAGATGGGAGTCACCTGGAACAGGACACATGGAATGGGCACTGGACTGGCCAGTCCTCTCTTTCTATGTTTCTACCAATTTAAACCTTACCAGCTCCAAGTCAGTGGTCCTCAACGTCATCCCACTCCTGGGGACCCAATCTTGATACCTAGGAGCTCTGTCTTCTTTCTCTTCAGCTTCCTCTGATGAAATACTTATTTCTAAAACTTGTCACCTATGGTATGTGAATTTCATTCTTTGAATATGTGGAACAAGAACCTGAAAGCTATTGGCTCAGTAGAAATTTGGTGTGACCATGTGACTTAGGCATCTTTACTTCTGAGTTATAAGCCCACCAGGAAACAGAGAAAAAAAAAACTGTTACTCTCAAAGATAACCCCAGTTTTCCTGCACAATGTGAGTTTTGGTATATATATGTTAAAAATCCCTGAAGCCTGGGTAATAGGCAAGACTGTGAGAGCCGGGCTAGGAGGACAGCCAGTAAGTCGGGGATTCCATTGCTAGAACAGTTTTTTCATAACACTTGTCTTTACCTTTTTCCAGAGTAGCTAGTGCATGTCATCTGCCCAGGAACCTGGAATGCACTTTACATGCTCAGCAAAAAAAAAAAAAAAGCTCCCTCATATGCATATGCACAGAAGGAACAGTAGAGCTATGGGGGTTATCTGGGGTAATAGCCAAA
The DNA here is from genome assembly GCA_902168405.1 of Peromyscus aztecus. Lineage (NCBI taxonomy): Eukaryota > Metazoa > Chordata > Mammalia > Rodentia > Cricetidae > Peromyscus > Peromyscus aztecus. The sequence continues at coordinate 17,515 of CABHPQ010164711.1, read as the reverse complement.
AAGACAGCTGCCTGCTGTGTGGCCAGAATGGAAGGGTGGGATCCTGAATCAGAGCCTGGAGGTCTATGGCACATCAACAGGAAGAAGCCTGGATAACTGATTGCTAGATACTCTTGAATTCTGGGTGTCCAGTTTGGCTGTCTTAGAACTTGAGTGTGATAGAGAAAGCCATTCATCTTCACTTCCTTACCTTGAAAAAAAAATCTCTCATTTACAACAGCTAAGAAATCTGACGCTGGTGGGCCACCTCATTTCCATTCTGAATGTGTCTAGTGTCCACCCTGGTGCATAGCTGCAATTTTACCCTCTGACAGCTCTATTCAGCACCCCACAATTTGTCTCACTGCAGAGACTGGCAGTTAGCTGAATGTCTATGATCCTGGGAAAACATAAACACAAGTGGGAAACACCCTCCCAGGTGCCCAGGTCTTTGCTTTGCTGTCATCTAGCCAAGGATTCTGGGAAACTGAGGGTGAGAGAACCAATTCCGTTTTCCCATCTAGACCCTGAAAACCTGCTCAAAGTCTATAGTCAACATCAAACACTATCCCTTGCTCAAAGGAAAACTTCTCAACAGTTCGCTGAACGTTGTACAGCCTGACCTGACTCCTTTGACTCAGCTGAGCTCCCTGTGGGGCACACTGTCTTGCCAGCCCTCTACAACACCCACCAAAAGACCACCATGATCTGCAGCCCTGCAGATCTGAGACAACTTGCAAGCTTCACCTCCCGCTGTCCTCTGACACCCAGCACTTCTGCTCCATGGTCTAGACACAGGCTATTTTTCTGCAAAGATCTCACCAAATGAGTGCCTGCCTGTGATGGTCAGGGTTTGTACATCCTACCTCATACTTGCGCATATTTATTTTTATTTGGGAATTTAACTTGTGTGAATATAAATCTTAGAGAACCATTATTACGTGTCTGTAAGAATCTACAAGTATGGAAATGGCAATTAATCACACCCAAATACATGTGGAAAACACACAGTCCCTGGAAATGTGTCTAATGGAGAATACCTCTGAGCAGTGTAGCATCAAGAAGTGTAGAGAGATATAAAAGTAAACAATGCTAAGAGTGCACAGCATGTAGAAAAGAAGATCATTAAATTTTTTCCTACAGTTTCCAGAAAAAAAAAATTCCTTCCACCAAAATAATTATCATTTCCTCACTAAGAATATTTGTCTAAAGGTGATAGAGTATTATAAAAGTCTCTGCCTCAGCAATGGGGAAATGGTGTCTCCCTGGTTCTAAACATGTTTAATTTCTCACAGTGGCTTTCTTTCTATGATTTTGCTGATGTCCAACAAAGTTTATGGATTTCCATTTCTTTAGCAGTTAAAATTATATTTACATGATTCTCTTCATAAAGCAGTTTCAACACAACTGAAGCTTGGAACATATTTCTTAAAAATGTAATTATAGCATGCACATGTAATATAAATTTGGTGTCATAAAATGAGCAAACCTATTAAAAATGTTATTAAATGTAATTCTTGTTGGAGAGGATGGGTTTTTACATAAACTGAGATGTGATTTATTTTAGCCGTGACACAATCATATTAAAAAAACAATGGGAAAATTTATGCTCATAAATACTGATTACTTAAAACTGAAGTAGGGCTGGTGAGACGGTACAACTGGTAAGAGAACCGGCTGCCAATGCCGAAGACCTGAATATGGTCCGCCATAATTCATAGTCAGAGGAGAGAACCCATTCCAGCCGGTTGGCCTCTGAGCTCTGCGTGTGCACCAGGCCATGTGCTTGCTCTCAGAGCACACAAGAGAGACAAGTAAAGGTGCTAACGCTTGGTTTTTTTTTTTTTCTTCATTTCTTGAATCCAACCAAAACTACAAAGAAACCATTCTGCCACGCCTCTTTCAATTGCGATGGTCTTACTAAAGGTTAAAAACCAATACCAAAAATAAGCACACAAGAGTGCCAAGATGGGTCAACCATATTTGCTACCATAAAACTTCCCTTCCCTCGGGGCACCTGCTTTGCGTATGAGGCAAGTACAAGAGTAGACAGCAGGGTTTAGTGGAGATTGGGGAACAACCGAGGAGAAGGAAACAAAAAACCGCACGAAGCGCTGGGAACACAGGCTTTGGGGAGGTGACGGACAAAGTGATGATGGTGGAGCCCTTCCCTATTTCAAGTGCTCAGTTGCTTGGCACAGGATATAAGGCTGGAGGAGCCACTTACGGTAAGCTCTTGGTGTTGACTCTCTGCTCAGAGCCCTTGAGTCCTCCATTGGCCTATTTTTGCCTTCTAGGGACCACTTCCCTGTTAAGCACAGTTTGACTCTTTTGGAGGGGGGGATATTTTTTTCTTAACTCTGCTGAAATAAACTGAGTGCTCATTGGCTCATGTGACAGAGATATCTGCCATCCAGGACAATCCCTCTACCAACTACTCCCTGGGTCCTCACTGGGAGGAGGGAGACAGAGAGTCCCTTCTCCATTCCCTAGGCTTCCTCCCAAGCTAGCAGGAAAGCAGGATACTGGATGATGGCAAAGCATCATAGCCGCTTATTTCCTTATCAGGAAAAGCCACACTCACAGTCTTCTTCAGGTTCTAAGACAGAAGCTCTTCAGGGCACACAGGCCTGTAAAGCAGCTGATGTCCTCACGGTTCTCAAGTCCAGCTTTCTCCTCTAAAGAGAAAGCTGTACAGCATGGTGACAAGTCAGAAGATCGTTTTTGTAGAATCTACTTAATATTAATTTCTTCTTAATAAATTTACAATTGTAAGAACCTCTGGCCAGACTTAGTAAAAGCACACAATTTCTCCCATTCCCTGAAGAGTCTCATAAAACCTCAGCCATAGGTCTTGCTTCTCTCAGAGCTTAGCTGACCACTGAGCTGCCTTGTTGGGGGATGGTGCTGCAGCAAATCACTCCCAGGTTTTGGAGATGCCATTACAACAACTACAAAAATGTAACAAGGTTTTAATAATCTTGTCAAGACAAACTCAAGAGCCCGGGCTTCTCATACTTCCTGAATAGAACATTACAAATCCCCTCATCCAGTTAAATATTTTGCAATAACATGAAAAGTAAAACTATTTATGGGGTCCTAAAGAATCAAAGAATGTTCACAAGGTAAGAGTCTTCCCATCGGAGCAAGACAGGCTGTTCTTTACAAAACCAGCCTGATCCAGACACCAGCAAAATAAGAACTGCAGATAAAGGTTTCCAATAATCAATAGAATCATATTTCATATGCTATCAAAAATCTTGCTGTGGAATCTCCTGTCTATTAAGGAGGAGAGACAATTCTGGATTTTGACAGAAAACTCTTAGAAATAAATTTACATAAGAATCCAAGACTCTGTTAGGCTTTCTTTCTTTAGTGCTTTAATTAATGATGATATTAAAACAAGCATATTGTTATTTCAGAATACCTTGGATTAACTATGCATTTACTTGTGTTTATGGTAGTTATGAGTTTCTAGCCAATAATGTATAATTTTTAAAGTATTTTTAAGATGTAAACTTTATCTTTCATTTATATTTTTAAAATACATTTTAAAAAACTTTATACTCTCAGGAAAACTGTGATCATTTGGAAATCTGAAAATAGCCTGGTGATATTTGTATTCCCAATCATCAGAATTTATGGTGCTTTGTTTGTTTGTTTGTTTGTTTGTTTGCTTGCTTGTTTCTGTACAAAGTTTGTGCTGGATGATATAGTGTCAATTTAATATAAATTCTGGATAGAAAAATACTTCCACTAAAAGAGCTATGACCCCTTTTTACAAAATTCAGGATTCCTTGCAAGACCTCCCACAGTGTGGGGAGGTTGTTCTATGTCCCTGAATGTGATGCTGAAGTCAGAGGGACAACCTGGCCCCAGGTGTCCTGTGTCGTCCATGGGCTACTGTAGGCCTTTACCAAATGCACTTTGCTCTCTAGTCTTTTCTGGGAGGATCTATATTTACATTGATAATCTACTGGAAAGACAAGTAGTGACAAAATGAAAATCATTGGCTATTGAAGTATTCTGGAGAGGGGGGAGTTGTCCTTAGTCATGTGTGCACTGAGGAGTACATTAAGTTCCAATGCACAACTTCAAACCTGTCGTTTATTACACAGATGGTCCTGGTCAAACTCAGTGGACCACAAACAAAAGCAAAAAGACATGGATATGATATGGAAAGGAGATGCATAGCATATGAGGTTTATAGGGTAGGAGGGAAGCAAATAAAAAATGGCAGGGGAGAGAATACATCAAATACATTGTGAATATGTATGAAAATTTTTCAAAGGACAAATCCAATTAATAAAAGCAATCTATATTTTGAAAGCCAAGAAACATGATTTCAGCCACTTGTCATTCATGGTCAGACTTCAAGAAGAGACAATCTGGCCAGCATCAATCTACAAAGAACTTACAATTGTTGGACATATGTCTGTTTTTGAAATTTATATTCCCATTTTTATCAGAACTAGAAATGGGGTGCAGTCACAAAAGAAGGATAAATCTTTAGTATTAAGGACATATTTCAATTATTTCAGACTAGAAGTTTCCATGCATTTACAAAAATTAAAAGAAATGGCAACATTGCAGGAAAAAAAAGCCTGTAGAAAAGTCAGACAAACTTTCTGAACAGGGGGGAGGTAAGCTCGAAGTCCCACCCCAAGGTGAAGAGCCACTGAGAATTGGTAGCTGTCAAGAGAGGGTAAGTCCGTTTTCTTTAAGTGTGTGGCCCCTGCTGAGTTGACCTGTGTCCAATGGAAGGCTACACACCCATGAGTATATGGGCAACATGAAGTGGACCTGATGGTGTACAAGCTGGGTCGATAAGGAAGGAGTAGACAGACCTGGGAGGAGTACAGGGTGCAGGTGAATATGACTATGGTAGTTTGAATATAATTGGCACCCACAAGCTCATAGGGAGTATCACTATTGGGAGGTATAGCCTTGTTGAAGGATGTGTGTCCCCATTTGGGCATGCTTTGAGATTACCTATGCTCAAGGTACCACACCATGTCTGAGGCCACTTCCTGTTGCCTTCTGATCAAGATGAAGCCGACATCATGTCTGCCTGCAAGCCAACGTGCTCCCTGCCATGATGATGCTGGACTGGACCTCTGAACTATAAGTGAGCCACCCAATTAAATGTTTTCCTTATAAGAGTTGTAGTGGTCATGTTGTTTCTTCACAGCAACAGAAACCCTAACTAAGATAGTGATCAAAATACCTTGCATGAAATTCTCAAAGAACTAAAAAAGGGGGAGGGATTAAAAGTTATATAGATAACTAGAGGCATCTAATGTCTCCTCTCCCAAGTTGAAAGATGTTTGTGGGGGAATTAAAGTAGATTGATCAAAATTCAAGCAGTGCAAATACAAAAGGGCCCTGTGCTAAGAAGAGACCTGGAGAGCAGGTGAGTGTTTGAGCCTAGTTTACTGGAATGATCTTCTTCAGAAAAACAGCAGAGTTCGCACTTTTTCACTGATCTCCACATTGCCTTCGTCTCTCATTCACATCATGTTGCCTCTACTCCCCTGGTAGACACGGAAGGTACAGGTGTTCTTTTGTTTTAGTTTCCACCTGACATCCACTGCTTCACTGTGTCTGCAGGTGACCCACGTGGCCTTTTGTGGATCGGACACCTTTTTCTAAATGCCCAGTAACTGACACACCATTGACCTGCTGGGACAGGATGAAAGCTCATAATTCTACCCGTGGGAATTGTATTTGTTTACTTACTTGCTTATTATGCAGAGAACAGGATTTTAATAAATATTTGTATGAATAAAAGTCAGTATCAGAAAATTGGACTTCAGCAATGGTTTTTCTCCTCTTCAAATCTAATGTTTTTGTGGGTAATAATACAGAGATTATAAATACTATTGATTATACAATACTTACAACAGCACGCCCCACATTGATCACCTCCACATGTTCTGGCTCTATACTCTCAATCATTCTTCCCTCCTAGTGTGTATTTAACAAAAACACATCTTCCTGGATGTGTGTTTAGTGGAATTCTCATCCTCTGAACTTCCCCTGACAAGAATGCATTATGGCAACAGAAAGGGGGAAGGGGAGGTAGGGTGAACAGGGCTAAGCTTGGTCACTCCACACTGCCTCTGATTTGGGAAACTCAAAACCGCAGGGCTCGGAGAGAGAAAGCTCTGCCACTGAGCATGGCCCAGAAAGCTTTGAAATTTTGTGTTAGTCAAATCTTATTATAAACCTAGTTGGCATCAAGCTCCTTAAAGAAAACAAACAGAAGCACCCTGCAAAGTCCACACAGTTCTAGCCTCTGGTTCTAACCTAGGAGCATACATAGAGAAGCAGTGATTGACAGAGCTAAGCCTCTCCCAAGAAAGCAGAGTCATCTAAAAACTGAAGTTTCTCTGCAGGTCTCTTACTCTCCTGGCCCAGGGAGGAATGGCCTCTGTAGTTTCTCACTGACAGTCTTCTGTGACCTTATTATACCTTCCCCCAAATGGAAACACACACACACACACACACACACACACACACACACACACACACACACACACACACACCTTTCTCCGTTTTTATCCTGAGAGCATGACCCTGTGTCTTTTTGTTGCTTTTATGTGTACGGGTACTTTGCTTGAATATATGTCTATGCACCATGTATGTGCAATGTCCTTAGAGGAGACCAGAAGAGGATGTTGGTTCCCCTGGACTGGAGTTATGGATGATTATGAGCTGCCATGTGAGCATTGGTATAAAACAAAAACAAACAAACAACAAAAAGAAAGAAAAAAAGAGAAGAAAAACAGGTCCTCTGGGAGAGCAGCCAGTGTTCTTAAACACTGAGCCATCTCTTCATCATGCCACCCCACCACCTCTTCTTTTCTTCTGAAGACAGGCAGGTGAAACTGTGGATGGGAGTGATTCTATATCATCTTCTCCAAGAAGTCTCAAGCAATGCAATACTCTAGACTCTGATCCTTGCACCTCGTATATAGTAAATTCCTCAGTCCCCACAGAGCTACACAGGCGGCTCTGTTTGCTGCAGAGGCCTTTCTAATATCATAAGCAGAGATATAACACAGCTCCAGCTCTGACAGAGACCTCTGCAGACCAATTGTCTATGCTGCCCATTGGAAGGTTTTTGATGTCGCCTTGATTGTTATCTATTTGTGAGAATCACAGTACATGGAATCTTCTGTGGTGGTGGCTGCTGTTCTTATTGATGTGCAATCATAGAGGAGCTTTTGAGGAATTGGAAATGGGAATGATCAAAATCCATTGCATATATGCATGAAATTCTCATGGAATAAATATAAATACATTTAAAACTTCACCAGCATCTAGCACAGTATCACCGGGCATGAAACCATCACTTGCTGCTAATGATTTTGAGTGGGATGAATGCCTCAATTTCTATTTTTGCAAAAGCTGTAGATAGAATCTCCTTTTACCTTTCCAAGCTTTTCCAACTACATGTTTAACGCACCTCTCTCAATAAAGATTCAAGTTTCCTTGTGATCGAGCACCAAAAATTCAGGTTTTAGGCTGAAAAGCTGTAAATTTGATATCGGTGACAGATCCACTATCTGAGTCTACCCAGTAGACCAGAGCGGGCTGCAAAGTCACTGAAGTGTGCAGTGTCATATTCTGAGGACAGAGCTCAATGGAGCAGAATCTGGAAGGAAGGGGTGGGAGGGAAGACAGGAGTCTGCAGCAGGCCTGGTGTAAGGGAAAGGTTACTGGGAAACACTAAGCAGGCTGCTTTCTGACCTCCAGCCTTGGCAGCTTAGGGAATGTTTTCTCAAGAGTGACGCACAGCTTGTTCACTTCCAGCCTGTGTGATGTTGGGCAAAGTGCAGGCCATCTTCAGCACTGATGAAAAATCAACATGTTTCTCCTCTGCTCTTCACATTATTCATGTTGCATTTTGAAAATTACGCAATTGTCTAACGAGTACATTAATACTAATAACATTTAGAGTGTGATTGAAAAATAAAAATTTGTAACATTCTATCATAGACACGGCTTTATCCTGACAGGAACTTTGCTCGGCACACTCACAGTGTCAGACAGGTACAGACATTTCTATTTCACTGCTGAAAAATTAAAGTCAGTGAGTCCAAGGATGGAATTACTTACTGAACAGAGAAATCTTTCCAATAAGCTTTGAATAAGTGCTCAGAGAATCTTTGTTTAATCTATTTATTTTCAGAAGAGAGTCTATTATACCCAAGAATATCTATGTAGTGTTAATTTTTGAGGTTCTATGAAATATTTTATGTAAAATTACTCTCCTTTATTTCCTGCCCTTTTACCTCACATGTACTCTATGGAACAATAAGAAATAAATCAAATACTTCTTCTATGTAGTGACCCTTGAAATTCTTTTATTCCATACTGAATTGCCAATTTATTATCTCCAAAAAATGTGTATAAATCATAAAATTGGTATAGCAGACTATTTCATGGATGATTCCCCTAATTCACAAGTGCTTTTATTATAAAGGAAAAGGAAAGAAGATATTAGTTTTTTACCCAAATCAACCTATTTTGTAAACAAATGTGTTTACATCCCTGCCATCTGAGCCATCTGATAACACATTTAAATCAGGTCACACATTCAAGTAATTGTCTAGTTAGGTGAAACTGTATGTTAGGAGTTCAGAAATAAAGAATAACTACTCTGGTCACTGCCCTTGAAGATACAGATGAGGACTTGAAAGTCACTAAGAATAGAGAGCATGGCCAGAGAGGCAGAGGGGTTCCCAAGGGCCCCCTACTCTCAGCATGGGAAAGGCATTTAGACAGATGGTGGTGTGTCTTAGCAGACGAACATAGTTAACCAAATTGAGCTATGGAGGACACATCTTAGACATAGAAAAGGCCACCCAATAATGACAAAAGACGAGTCCTGAAGGCCTATAACCTTGTGAGGTAATGTGTAATTCATTCAACTGAAGCTTGCAGAGGTCAGAGTTGGTGTGAGAGGAACCAGATTACAAAGGACCTTTCTCTTGAAGCTCGAGGAATGTCACTGATGGATCTTATTTGGGACTTAACAATTAGATTTGAGCTTTAGAAAGATCCTACCAGCAGTTTCAAGGGAAATGAACCAGGCCAAAAGTATACAGAGACACATGACTGAGATGTGGGTGGAAGTAGCAATGAAGTAACAGCTTCCTCCTATGGAGCAGATAGATGTACTACAGTTCTTTGGTCAAACTTTTATAAGCACATTATCAAGTAGGTAATATGAGATCCTTTTTACCTATGAGAATGCCAGTCTTGAGAAGTTGATTTGTCAAAAGATCACAAAGCTGAGGTGGGGTGTTACTCAATGAGAATTGAGCTGTGGGTCCATGCTTTGTACCGTGTTTAACAGCAAAGGCAAAAAATGGTGTCTTAGAACAGAGCAACGGCTTTGGGAGTTTGAATGCAATGGGGACAAAGGACTTCTGCAGGATTTAAGGAGGGGCAGTGCTCAGGGACAACTAACCCAATTACCTGGTTTTCACCTCAGAGAAGCAATGTGGACTATGAGAGGCTCAGCCCCTTCATAGCCTGCTCCTAGGTCCAGGAAGAATCCACGACCAGCTGATAATCTAATCTTTGACGATATTAAATGAATCTAAGTACATGAAACTCTTAGTCCATACACTTTATTCTTCTGAGTCAGTTCTCTCTCTACAGCTTCTTTTCTGTTCTCATGCTTTGCTCCTCACTGTTTCTTCTTTTCCTGTCCTCTCATAGCCCTAACTAAGCTCTCCTGCAATCGATCTCATCTTCCTTCTCTGTTCCTTCATCTCCCATCTCTCTTTCCTCTCCTCCTCTCATGACCTGATTCAAAACCACCGATAATCTGTAAAAACTTTCCCTTGTTGCTTTTCTCCTTGGGCTGAGGCACTCTCCACAAAAACTCTGTCCTGTTCTGTTTTTCCTTCTCTGGCCACTAGACTCTGCTCAGACCAGGAATTCTGCCCCAGCCTTCAGGGCCAGCTGGTTATGCCACAAACCCTTTTCTCTTGAGTCAATAGCTCTGGAATGCCACTGAAGAGGCCTGAAGGAAAGGGAAGCTCTGAGCTTCATTTGCACAAGAAACAAATCTATGCATCTACAATCCACCTGTCTCCTAGGCTCTGTAGCAGTGTTACCTTGTTCAGATCAGCAGTAGGTCTGAGAAGATTACACTGTTTGCCATTAAGGCCTAGTAGTATATGAGCACACAAGAAATTCATAGCAGAAGACAGCTGATGTATTAAAAGCCAAATATCATCAAATATTCCTCAATATTTGACTTTCCTCTAGAAGAATTCCTTGACCCTTCTAGGTATAGTTTTATCATATACAGCTGAATCTCGATAACATATTCTTGTGGCTTGCAGCAGAAGCAGCCAGAGAAGGATAGAGCAAGTTGTGGCATCATTCTCTCTAAGATATAAATTATTGGTGTGTGGTGATGTATGTGTACCCTAATAAACTTTGGTTGAAGATCAGAGAACAGAACAAGCCACTAGATTAAACCTAGAGGCCAAACAGTGGTGACACACACTTTTAATCCTAGCACTCGGGAAGCAGAGATCTGTCTGGATCTCTGTGAGTTCAAGGCCACCCTGGACTACATGAGATTGACTCAGTCTAGGAGAGAAACAGAGCCAGGCAGTGGTGACACACACCTTTAATCCCAGCACTTGAGATCTCATGCCTTTGCTTGGAAAGTACATGCCTTTAATTCCAGGAAGTGACAGCTGGACATATAAGGTGTGAGGAAACAGGAATAGAGGGTTTTTCAAGGCTGAGGCGTTGGTGAGGTGAGAGGTGGTGGCTGTGACTTGTTCCTTTGTCTCTCTGATCTTCAGCCAAAGTCTAATCGGGTACACAATATATCACCACACTGGTGTATTCACACAGGTGTGAGACTTTTTGTTTTTTCTCTGTTAGTGTCAAACAAATGCCAAAGAACTTGCTACCAGGTATGTGTAGTTAGTCACTCTATTCCCAGTGTTTGGAACACAAATATACAGATAAACACTGTCCTGGATGGGTGAGATATGGGGGTTATGAAGAAGTAAAGCCACCACTGTGATGAATAAGCAGTAACTCACATAGCCCCGGCAACCTTCGGATGAAGAAGAATTAGAACACTGATGATGCCACAACTGTGTCTTCACATGGTCACACTCAGAAGCCAGCAAAATGTGTTGACCCGATCACTGAATTCCTGGAGTTTTATTGTTTTAGATACCGCTCTAACCAGACCGACTTTTAGAAAGATTCTGGAAGATGTTCTCACGGGTATGTGCTCAATTGTGTCTCTCAAAACTTCCTATAAAAGTTCCAACTCCCAGACGCCATTGCATGACTATATTAGAAATCAGCATCTTTATAGTCTTGATCAAGTTAAAATTAAAGTGTTCTGAATCTGTCAAATGTTAATGGACTAGACACTGTTAATGTAATTCTTGCCTGTATATATTGTATATACTTATTGGATATAGTTTTTCTTGTATTAGTTATAAGCTGTTATTTTATACAAAAAAGGGGAAATGAGGTGCTATTGTGTCCCCCAATATATTGTGCACCCTAACAAACTTATCAGGCGTCAGAGAACAGATAGACATAGAGGCCAGAAAATGGTGGCACACACACCTTTAATCTTAGCATTCCAGAGGCAGAAATCTGTCTGGATCTCTGTGAGTTCAAAGCCACACTGGAAACAGTCAGGCATGGTGACACACGCCTTTAATTCCAGGAAGTGATGGCAGCAGAGATTTATTCTGGATGAGGAATCAGAGGCTTTCAGTCTAAAGAAACAAGATCAGCTGCGGAATTGGTGAGGTGAGGTTGGATGTGGTCTGTTCTGTTTCTCTGATCACTCAGCATTCACCCCAATAGCTGTTTCTGGGTTTGTTTTTTATTAATAAGACCTTTTAAGATTCATGTTAACACATACACACACACACACATACACACACACACACACACACACACACACACACACACACACACACATCTGGTTGATTCCAGTCCTGGTTGACTCTTTCAGTTGATTCTTTCTCCTAATATTGAACAGACTTCATGTAGTACATCACATGTCAAGGTGTAGTCAACAATCTCTAAGATAGAAAATGTGACAGAAACAAGGCCATCGACTCTTTCCCCCAGCTGCTTTTCTGTCTGTCCTGCAAAAATAGCCCAGAAGGGGGAATCAATTACAGGACCAGAACTGAACAGAGGAGAAAACATGTTTTGCAAGACTGAGCCCCTCACAGATTACCCACACTGTTTTGAATCAGTCAGTGTTGGTGATACATAGCTGCAGCCCCAGGACTTGGAAGCCAGATGGAGGAGGACCAAGAGTTCCTGGTCACCCTAACAGACTCCTAGTAATGGCTAATCTTGGCAACATCTGGCATCAGCTAAAACCCAAGAAGCTGGGCAGCCTGTGAGAGATTTTCTTGACCTGTTCATTTGAAGTGGGAAAACCCACCCCAAATCTGGGCCGTGTGCTTTCTTCCTAGCAAGCTCATGTGTCTTGAGATATTCCTTCAATTATATTAGAACCTACTTCTTCCAGATTTCAACAAGAACTGAAAAGTGGCAGCTCTCTAAGCACTTCCCTGGGACTACAGTACCAGAATGGACTGCTGAGACATTCAGCCTTGTGACCTGAACAGTTGCCTGATTCTTAGCCTTTCCATTGGGAGAGAGCCATTGTTGGACTGCCTAAACCACACCCTGCATGTCACTCTAATAAATTCCATTCTATCAGTGCTGTTCCTTTAGATAATCCTGACTTACATACTCCAATAGCTACTTTCGTCTATTTATTAGAAATGTGACATCAATTTTTCTTTAAATCCACAAATAGCAAAATTTCACAGCTGATGCATCAAGGCAGTGGTGGTGGTGTTTTAACTTCTGATACTGAAGATGATTCTTTACCTTTCCTTTTGACCTCTCTTTTTAAATCTTTGAATTTAAAAATTGTACAGTCCTGGGATCCTTGGCTGTGGTATGACTGCTGGAGAGATGCATCAACTATTAAGAGCACTTGTTAACTCTGGTCCAGGACAGATGTTTGGCTCTCAGCACCCACATTGGCCAGCTCACACCCACCTGAAATTCCACCTCCAAGGAAAACCAGTGCCATCCTCTAGCCTCCAAAGACACCTACACATATGTGTTACACACTCACAAAGACACACAAACACACATAAAAATGATATCTTTAAGAGTGGTGTGACCTGGATACAGGATAATAGAGATCCAATGTGATGGATCAGAAAATATTGTTCTCAAAAACAGTTCCTCGTCCATATTCAGTCCTCGCACAAAGCCCTTAAAAACCCCCAAAAGATGAATCCTTGGGCTCTGGCATAAGAGGGATTAGGATACCTGATTCTTTTTAAGGACACTAGAAAAGGTCTATCCAAATTGGTCCCTGTTGCACCTCAGATGTCCACCATTAAAGTCATTCATTTGAGTTAAGAAAATTGCCAGTAAGACCTCTATTAAAATGCAAATGTGTTCCCTGGGTGGGGAAACACACTAAATCATTATCAGCCATTAACACTTTAGACCAAATTAGTTTCAGATTTATTAACCAATTACTCAAAGTACTAAAGGTATGGTGTGCCAGACAGGATGGTGTCAGTTGGTGGTGAAGATGGGGGATGGACACAAGCATGGTCAGAGGGTCTTGCTTCCGAACATCCTTACTGAAGGTTTCCGTTTTCACAACTGAAATAAAATGTAACCTTCTTACATTAAAATATTGGAGAGCATCTGTTGACAATGCAGATGTCAAGGCCAGGGCACTAAGGTTCCATTTCCTGTGCACTGAACCCCTTGGCGCAGCGCTGAGAACCAGAGTGGAACCCCCCTGGCAGTATCCAGATGCCTTTCCTTTGCTCTCCTGGCCTCTGCGTGCACACAGGGTGCTGATCCGCAGTTACCTGATTTTGAAGGTGGATTCATTGGAATTTGGATCTTTTCCCTGGAGTCACATTTGATAGGAAACTCTGGCAGCAGATCCAGCTCCAGGCAGCAGGGGCGTCATGAGGGCTAGCTCCAGGCTCCGCAGCCAGTGTTCTCCAAACTGAAATGTTCGGCTGCTTAGACAGCCCACTGGCTTTCAACTGCAGCTTGTGCCATTTACGGTGGGTTTATGGGATACCGCCCCATCATGCTTTGAGGATCATCTCTCAATATAGGGGGAGCGAATGTGGAGGTAGAATGGATTCTGGCATCCTGGCTCCAAGGAAAGCACTTTCCATTCTGTAAATAGCCATGAGGCACCGCACCACTGCAGCCTTGTCTGAGAGGCAGGAGGCAGACACACCCCTAACTGAATGCGTGGCTCCCTTCTCCTCAGGACTATCATCATTTATGTGAAACCCAGGTGACTGGAGAATGCCGTTCCCATGCTTTTGACATACAGTGCAGCCTAGAAACAAGTTTAAGGAAGAAGGGGAGGGAGATGCCAAAGAGGCTCCAGGCTGGGTGAGGCTTCCTGTAACAAGTGGCTGAAGCAGATTCTTGCTAAATAGTGGGGTAAGGATCTTCAGAGAGCCCACACAGTCTTCAGGACCAACAATTTTTTTGAGAGAATGGGTGCTGACCAATATTTGATTACTTTTTGTTTTCAGAGTCAGAACTCTGAAGTTGAACATCAAAAGAACAGTTATGAGGCCGGGCGTTGGTGGCGCATGCCTTTAATCCCAGCACTCAGGAGGCAGAGCCAGGTGGATCTCTGTGAGTTCGAGGCCAGCCTGGGCTTCCAAGTGAGCTCCAGGAGAGGCACAAAGCTACACAGAGAAACCCTGTCTCGAAAAAACAAAAAAAAAAAAACAAAACAAAAAAAAAGAACAGTGATGAGGAAGAAACAAATGTGTACCTGTAAGGAAGTGGGGAGAGAGGGGAATCACCCAGCCTCCCCCATAAAACATCTTAAATAAAAATGCTGTGATTCCCACATATGCATTACCTTAATTAATTTAAAAGTAATGTTTAATGATTTTAATTCATAAATTATAATTAGGGAGATTGGGTTCTAATGTGAAAGAGGAGTTTCCTAAACTCATAGGGTTGTATCCTGCATGAGATTCAAAGTCACACCCACTCAACAAAGTGTAAGGCTTTCCCAGGAGGATGTCATTGTCTTTGATCAATCTCATTTAACAGAAAATAAAGTTGTATAAAACCCTGGCCAAATAAAAGGAAGAAAATATATGGGGGGTTAAATACAACTGTCTATATGCAAGCCAGTGGCAGAACAAACTTTTCTGTGGTGCCCAGACTGCTAGGGAAGGATCTAGAACTATTGTTGCCGAATCTGTAAAATCAGCCTGTTTCCTTTGAGTCATTGTCATGTCTGAAGCACAACTCATGTGTTATTGGGGACTGGTGTTCAGTGACTGTTTTAAAATAAAAAGCTGCTTCACTCCGTCAAGCACAAAGAGTTCAGTTTCACACCCAACAGGACAGATGTAAGCATAGCCCACTGTGCTCTGTTAGTTCATTCCTTTACCATGAAATGAAGTGTAACATACGTCTGTTTCCCTGACTTCGTTTAACTGGAATATGTGAAATTAACTGAAGTTAAATCTGGCTGACTTGACATGATTCCATGTTGTTTTGCACAAATGAACTCATAAATTCTCAAGTAATGCCTAGTTGAGAAGTAATGCTGAGTCTATAAGAACGTAAACATAACTTGGCTGTCTCTTGTATCGGCTTACACCCCTAGAACAACGGCTTCTGATTTCACTATTAAAGCACTACAAACACACAGATAATCCTCACTCTTACATCTCTAGCTCAGATCTCCCAAGGCTCTGCTCTGGTGCCTACACACATGTCTCTTAGACACCTAAAACTCAATTTGTATGGAGATGAATGCCCCCATATGTTTTTAATCTCCAAAATCATGTTCCTCTATATTTAATTATGACAGCAGCGTCTTCATCTTTCCAGTGCTTGATTGGGACCCCATTCTGTCTGCCTCCTCTCTTTCCCTTACGTAGCTACCTACAGCTCATTGTGAGGTTTCTGCCTTCCAGAGAAGGAGTGCATTTAGGTCACCATGGCTCAGCACTCAATCAAGCATCATCCACTTTACAGGCACTAAGGTGCTGGACTCCAGGGTTGTCCTTGCTTCTACATAACCTGGCCCCTGTGGAGTCTATTCTCATCAGGTTAGCTAAAGATTTTGTTCCAGTTACCTCTGCACCATGTCTGCTGGGTCTTCCTCTAATTGCTTGGATCTAATTAAGGACCCACAAGACAGAGGAGGAGTAAATCATGAAGTCAAGAAAAGATGTGGAAGCTGGATGACAAATGGAGTAGGGCGAAGCTGGAGGAGCCTGGATCACGGTATGTGGCTGCTGGTCAGGAGACCTAGAGAGACCTGAGATGAACCATATCACATACAAGTCACATGACGGTCTGGCCTGCAACCATGGCAAGACACTTCTGTGATTAGCGGTACTCAGTAGAATCTGTAACCACAAAATGATGTCAGCCTCCTCTTGTCTCCCTGAACACACAGAAGAAATACTAAAATGAGAATATTAATGTCTACACTTCTACTAATGATTTTACATGAAGTGCTACCCACGGTAAATGGAAATGAAAAGAAAACAAAATGTGCAGAAAAAGAGAAGACTAAATAGGTGCCGGGATTTTTTTTCATGATATGATTTTATATCTCTGAACCAAGAAATCATTTGGAAAGCTAATAGAAAATAAGTTAGCATGAAAGATTATTCTCCTGAAGAAGAAGAAAAAAAGAAACAAACAAAAACTAACAAAAATAAAAAACTATGAGAAGGTTCTGTGAGTACCTTTCCCATGCCAATAGAAACCTACAGTACGAGGGGAAGTAGATGATAGATAGGTAGATGGTACATGATTGATAGATAGATAGATAGATAGATAGATAGATAGATAGATAGATAGACAGATAGATAGATAGATAGATAGTGCTGTGGATATTGCTCTGTATAAATAAACACTGATTGGCCAGTAGCCAGACAGGAAGTATAGGCAGGACTAACAGAGAGGAAAATTGAGGGAACAGGAAGACAGAGGGGAGACCTCCTGGAGCCGCTGCCAGGACAAGGAAGATGTAAAGTACCGG
>CABHPQ010164710.1:30750-49379 GCA_902168405.1 Peromyscus aztecus | reverse complement strand
AGAGAGATGTGTGTTTTTTGCTCTGCTGGGTGGAAGACAGAGAAACCCCAGCTTGAAAACCAATGCAGTTGTGGACTCAATCCATCACCAGCTTTCCAAAGTGGTGGGACCCCGCTCACACTGCACTCCCGTTCAGAATATGTAGCTATGTTCCACCAGATGAAATATCAGTTCTCAACACCTGACACCCTATTCTAGGTCATGACCTTGATGATCAGAAGTCCAAGTTCCAAGCCCAGGCAGCCCCACAGGTCAGGAGGGGTTAGGTGGGTTGGGAGAGGCTCCTGGCCACAGACACTGGTCAAATCTGGGCTGCTTTGTCCCTTTTCCCTCCTGCACATGAACACTCATGGACCACTGGCTCAGGCTCGCCCCACCGTGCACTAAACGTTAGATGAGATGTCCATGCTATGGCGTTGCACGTAACAGGGAGGACACGAGTTTCCAAAGCAGAGTGAGGTCGTGGCACGGCTCAGGGCTCCGTGGGGCGGCACAGGGCATGCCAGCGCTTCACCAGCTCCTTGGGCCTCCGGAGCATCTCGTCCCAGTGCTCCAGCTCTCTGCCTCGGGTGTACATGTAGGGGCCCACCACCACACGGCCCAGTGGGTAGCTCTCTGCAGAGGAGGGAAAGCGCCGTCATGTTCTTAAACACAGGAGCCATGTCACCCTCATCCTAATCTCTGCACTGACCTCTCTCTGGTTTCCCATTCCCTCTTTGGAAGGGGGTGGCCAGCTGCTCCTCTCTAAGCATGTGCCACCGGCCCTGTCTCCTCCCCTTGGGAACGTGGAGGAGGAGACCAGGTGAGAACTTGCATGGCAGCCCTGTCCTTCACTGCCTGGCCCCCGCCCCAGGCCATGGGAAACCTGAGGCATGGTGAATTGCTAGGAGAGCAAGTACTTTGCAGAAGGAAGGCCTCTTCCATTGGTTCCTTATACACTGGGCAAGAGCATTAGGCAGTAATGTCCACCCGTCAACGGCCACTGCGGAGAAGGCCCCAAGTCCAGCCCGTGTGAACAACCATGGCCCAGTGACTTTGCTTCGGTAGTCAGGGACAGTGAATACTAGGGGATGGCTAGGGCAGGACCTGGCTAGGACTCCCATCCAGGGCCTTAAATGCTCATCTAGAAGGCATGAAGAAATGCAGAGAACACAACACCCAGCACAGGAAACCAACTGCCTGACATCTCTGAGAATTTACTCAGAATGAGGAAGAGGAGACTATGCCCCAGCCTCTTTCGAGGGCACCACAGACAGAGTCCAACTGAACTAAAGCTGGGTGTGAGCCCCAGGCTTCCTGAGGGCAAGCTCTGTGGCCTTGGGCAAGTATCTCAGCCTCTCTGAGAGCTGGTTTCTTTCATCAGAATCAGGGACAGCTCCACCTGAGGACAGCCCTTCACTCTGCCTACAACTCAGTAGCCCGTAGCTTTGCATTGCTGCAACCCCAGATCCCCTGCTTCCCCTTGCCAAGCCTTACTGTCCCCTTCTGTGGTCTGTAGCACCGTCAGGCTGAGGCTGGCAGTGTCCAGCTCACTGGGGTCAGCCTTGAAGCTGAAGGTTTCGTTGTACACGGGGTTGACAGAGCCCAGGACGGCAGAAGTCCTCTTGCACTTGACGAATTTGTTGTGATTCATCAGAGACACTTTGACAAACACGCCTGCGGGGGCAGCGCACAGATACTAGTGGGCAGAAGCAGGCACAAGCCCAGCCCCTAAAGTGGGGTCTCTGGCTAGGAGGGCCTTTGCCCCCTCCCTAAGGACCAGGTCCCCATCACTTTCTGGTCCCCAGCTGCTGAGGCCAGAGGATGTGACAGAAGGAAACAGTGAATTAGTGCAATGCTTTACAACCGAAGGAAACCTGGTTTCCTTTTCCTTCCTCTGACTCTGGAGGCACCCGTGCTCAGCTGGTCCTGTTTACTGGAACCTGGCACCATAGCCCAGCCTCCCTGCTGGCAAGACATTGCCCGCTGGACACTCAGGCTTTGAGCCCCCTTCAACCCCTGCTCATCCAGAAGCTTGGGGGTGCGGTGCGGATGAGTTCAAACTCTCTGAATTCCCGCAGGTAGAAGACAACTTCCATCTAGCTGGGGGGGTCATAAGATGAACAGGGTCAGTGCCTGGCTCAGTGTTCTGGAAGGCCAGGAAGCATCAGCACTGTCAGGGTATCAGCAACCCCCAAGGAATAGGAGCCCTTCCTCAAGCATAGGCAGGTGTAGGGCTGAACCTGCAGATACTGGAACCATTCAGCAGAGGGACAGGTAAAGTAGGCAGGGCAGTTCAAAGCACCAAGACCTGCCCTGGGGAACCTGAGGGGTGGGGCAAGGTCTTCAGTCAGTGCAGAGCCCTTGACACCTAAAGTAGCCTTAGAAAAGGCTTTGGATGCCAGAAGCACCCGTAGAGGGCAGGGCAGAGCAGAGGAAGTGCTGAGTGCTTGGTCTTGGGCACAGGAAGCTCAATGGGGATGGCTGGTGGTGAGGTCAGACTCTGCCTAGCCCTGGCTAGGCTCATTAGGAGGGACCTTCCCTAGGACGGGGAGAGTGGCTGCGGGGGGGGGGGGTGGGGGGAGAGGTGGGGACGACTCACTGACAACACCCCTGTCCTCCTGGAGCTGGAGACCTTTGGCACGGAGCACAACCACAGTCAGGCGATTCAGGTAGTCGTTGTAGCCGAGGCAGAACTGGAGGTCACCAAACTCCGACGGAGGCTAGGGAGGCAGAGATGGAGGTCACCAAACTCCGACGGAGGCTAGGGAGGCAGAGATGGAGGCATCCACTCCTGTCACTCCGGCAGGTGGCAGAGGGACTGAGAATTCTCTCCCTTCTCTAGCGTTCAGCTCAGGTGTCCGTGACACACCTGCATGGTTTCCTTTGAGACTCCCACCATTTTGTAGACAGGAAAACTGAGGTCTGGGTATTGGAAGACACTCATAGAGTACAGGTTAAGCATTCCCAGTCCAAAAACCCAAATCTGAAATGATCTGATGTTCAAAACTTTTTGAGCGCCCAAAGTTAAATTATATACCATGAAACTTAGTTTTGTTTTAAAGTCTTACTAAGTGTGTGTGCGTGCATGTGAGCAACATGCATGCATGTAGGCACGAGTGTGTATGCTCACATGTGCGTGCCCATGCAGAGGCCAGAAGGGGACTTTGGGTACCTTCCTCTATCACTCCTTCCTTATTACCTCAAGACAGGGTCTCTCACTGAGCCTGATTTCTCCATTTGGGTTAGGCTGGCTGACCAGCAAATTCCCAGGATCCATTTGTCTTCACTTCCCAGTGCCCCAGTTACAGGATTGTAAGGCCATATGCCAGGCTTTTACATGGGTGCTAGAGATTCGAACTCAGGTCTTTTATTCCAAGAGAATACTCTTACCCACTGAGCCATTTTTCTAGCCCCATGTGCTCAAAATTATTATTATTTTAAAATTTATTTTATTTCATTTTATGTGCATTGGTGTGAGGGTGTCAGATCCCCTGGAACTGGAGTTACAGACAGTTGTGAGCTGCCATGTGGGTGCTGGGAATTGAATCCAGGTCTTCTTGAAGAGCAGCCAATGCTCTTAACCACTGAGCCATCTCTGTAGCCCCCAAAATTATTTAAAGTATTATATAAAATCATATTTGTGCATTATGATTAATGTGTATATAATGTATATTGCATTGGACTTGGGTCCCCTCCCCAAGATATCTCATTATGTATATGTAAACATTGCAAAATCTGAAAAAAGTATGAAATCTGATCATTTCCCAGTCCTAAGCATTTGGGGTAAGAGATCCCCAACCTGTAGTAATGTCCAGAGCCAGGTCTCTGGATCCTAAAGCCTGTTTGGACTCACCTGGGTCCTCCCTGGGGAATGGGGAGCAAGAGCTAAACGCTTCCCTG
The DNA here is from genome assembly GCA_902168405.1 of Peromyscus aztecus. NCBI lineage: Eukaryota > Metazoa > Chordata > Mammalia > Rodentia > Cricetidae > Peromyscus > Peromyscus aztecus. The sequence continues at coordinate 45,497 of CABHPQ010164710.1, read as the reverse complement.
GACCTAGGCTTCCCATTGTTCTGTTTCCTTTCACAGAGACCTGGGCGGGAATCCAAATGTGCATTTCTGTAGAGAAAGGGGTTCACTGTATAGCCCAAGCTGGCCTCATATTTGTGATAGGGGCTGGTGCAGTAGCTCAGCAGGTTAAGCCGAACTACCTGAGCTCAACCTCCACGGCCTATGTGGCAGAAGGAGAGAACCAAATCCTGCAAGTTGGCCTCTAATCCATGGCACCCCTTGAGTAGGTAAATCAAAATGTAATTATAAAGCTCCGATTCTTCTGCCTCAGCTTCCTGGGTGCTGGGGTTATAGAGGTGTGCCATCACACCTGACTCCTAAATATGTCTTTTTCAAGTTGCTCCAGAGTATCACTTGAAGGATCTCAATGTCCTGTGTCTGCTTAGGAGTGGGCCCCCGTCCTCTCCTGTAGGGCCTGGGCTCACATCCTGAGCCACTGTAGGATGATGAGCAGGAGTTGAGGGAAGACACTGGCCAGGTAGTGCCAGCTGGGCCCTTGACTATCTTGGCAGCCCACAGTAATGCTGATACCAGGTAGCATGTGCCTGGTGGCCATCTCACCTCCAGGTTCTCAGCTTCTAGATCTCTCCAGATGATATGGTGGCGGTCCCCTGCCAGGGTCTCATTCTTCAGTGGGAACAGCACCTGCCCAAGGAGCTGGTGCTTCCTTTGCCTGTTTACATGGTACACGGAGAACTTCAGCACTCTCTGGGTAACGCTTCTGCTGGACACCTGAGGAAGGAGAGGACCCAGGCCAGAGTCAGGTCTGGGAGTAGGGGCCAGGAGTTATATATAATACATAATATATATAATAACATCCAAACCTAGGCTTCCTTAGGGACTCTTCTCAGCAGCAAGGACCAGCAACCTGGGGAAGTACTTAGGTGGACCTGAGCCTTGTCATACAGTGTTTTAAGGACTTATATCTATGGCTGCCTGGAGCCTTGGTAGCCCAGTAACCAGAATCTGCCCTTGGAAAATGTTTACTTGCAGAAAAGTTATGCCAGAAATCATGGCCCGGTCTTATGGAAATGGGATCTCTTCTCTCTGAGCCTTGGCCTTCACAGCTGTGAGATGGGGGTCACTATTCTTCTTGTCTAGGCTGTGTCTGGACTACAGCAGATGGGCAAATAATACTGATTTTCTTCCTCAGCCTTCTTCCCAGAGCAGGGAGGCCAGCATCAAGTCGGGGTGAGATAGCTAGTGAGTGATGTGAGTAAGAGATGTTCCAGTTAGAGTCTCATCCCTAACTGGAACATCCTTCTCAGCCCTTCTCCCCATCACCAAGGCTCAGGGACCATCTAAGAGAAAGCAGAAAGAATATAAGAACCAGGTGTGGTGGTGAATGCCTTGAATTCTTGGGAGACAGAACAGTCGACTCTCGGTGAGTTCAAGAGACTAGCCTGGTCTATACAGGCAACTAGGGTAACACAGTGAGATTCTGTCTCCAAAAAGAACCAAACATGAACTTGGGAAAACTGTGTTGGGATATTTGGATGGGGGTTCTTGGAAGGGGAAATGGGAAGATTATGATCATGCTTCATTGGAAATGTATATATGAAATTCTCAAGAATAAAGAAAAATTAATACTAAAAGGTTAATATTATAATACCCCATGGCAAGTGTCTAACATCAAGCTGTAACCAGAAGAAGAAGGAGAAAGAGAAAGAAGGTGAAAAACCAAATTTGAATAAATAAGTGAGGTAATCCCTTAAAAAAAAAAAAAGCAAACAAAAACCCCTTGAGGTGTGAAAGAACGGGGAAGTGATGAGATCAGAGTAGGCATTCCTCTGTTAGGTCCCCCAGCCCTGGCTCTTGTGGGAGGGCCACTGTGGCTGGGCCACACCTCATCCTAGCTCTCAGCCTCCAGGAGGAAGGCGTGAACCACACTCCAGCCCCAGTAATCACATGCTTTCTGGAAGTGGACTGGCCTTTCCTCCCTTTTCAGGCCATTGTACTGCACAGCTCTTAAGAAATGTTTGTTCAAGCCACTTGGCAGGTCCTTCGCAGAGCCTCTGGACACCTGCTGAGGTTCCCAGGCTGCAGTAAGTTTGGTGCCCAGGCATCCTACCCAACCTTAGAGCCAGGGTGTGGTAAAGGCACCAACGGGCTGCAGCTTGGCTCCAGGCCCTGACACCACCAGTTCTGCCCCAACTCTGATAGGCCTGGTGAGTCTCCATTGGGTGACTTTGCCCATGATGCTCAGGGTATTGGGCCACTTCCAACAGCCCCATAGGCCAGAGCCTAGCATTGAGTAGACACTTCAAAATGTACTTTCTCTTTCTTCTTTTCCTCAGGCACCCAGGGCAGGAGGAACCCAGTCTCTGACCATCTCTTTCTAAGTAAGCCTCATCTTAAAATCCCTCTTCACCAGGGGCTACCTCTGGTAGACCCCGCTCCTGCCTGCTGAGGGCTGGAGGCTCGGGGTCCTGGAGGGTGGGAGGGCCCTGTGTATAGGAAGTCAGGTTATCATGCACAATGCTCCCTCCTAGGGAGCCGGAGGGCATTGGATACCACTGCTCCAGAGGTGGTACCTGGAAGACGAAGTTCTCATCAAACTGTGGGTTGCAGGTTTTGCGTTTTGTCTTGGACTGGAGGAAGCGCCGTTCATCGGGCAGCAGGTGGAGCTTCACCAGGGGGCTGCAGGTCTCCGAGGGGACTTGCAGTTGCCGAGCCTTAATCAGGCCCACCAGCAACCGCTCAGACTCCTGTTGGTACTCCACGGAGAACCAGAGCCGGCCCAGGCAGCCATCAGGGAAGTCTGTCTCACTTGTGTCCTCTGGGGACTTGTACAGTTCTGGGTTGATGTTCCCTATTACACATGCATCTCCTACAACAGAAAGGCAGGGATGTCTGGCCAGCTAGAGAAGGACAGGGCCGTGGGTGCAGCAGTCAGCTCTTGGTGCACCCACATCGTGGCCAGGCCACTCGTTCTATACCAGAACCCCTTGCATCTGTCCCTGTGATTGACCTCGTCCCTGGAGGTCAGGGCTTGGTTCCTGGCACATCATCCCCAGCACCTGGCCTGACTCCTTTCTGCCGTGTCTACGGAATGATAAACAGTGACAAAATGTTGCTTTTCTTCTTCCTCTTCAAATTAGAATGGATAGCTGCATACTAGCATGTACCTTGGGAGATTTTCAGAGGAAAGAGGTGGCTGTAAAGCTCTGCTACAGTCCCCTACCCTTCTGCCCTCTCGGTCAGCCAACCCATGATCCTGGGGCAGGACCAGCCTAGTTCTATATTGAACCCTTTAAAATTTTTGTTTTATTTATTATGGTGATTATTTGTGTATGTGTGTGTGTGTGTGTGTGTGTGTGTGTGTGTGTGTGTGGGCACACATATGACATGGTGTATGTGTGGAGGTCAGAGGACAACCCTTTGGAGCCCATTCTCTCCTTTTACATGGGATCTGGGGATCAAACATAAGCAGTCAAGTTTGTGTGGCGAGCGCTTTTTACCCACAAAGCCTCCTCATGGGCCCCTATGTCAAATTCTTGCTGCCTCCGTGTCCTTGGGCAATGCACTGATGACTTTCCCCAGCTTCAGTTAAGACTGAGGTCATGGTTCTTGCCCCTTCAGAGGGAGGAACACAGAGAGATCCAACTCCAAAACAGCATATGAGCATGGAGAGCAGCAGGCGCTTGGGGAACAAGGCACCAGAAACAGCGGTCGTTGGGTAGCTCTGGCACCCGTAGGCTGGCCAGAGCAGTGGAAGCAGGTGGTTATACCTAGCCAGATCAGCCCCTGAGTGCTGGGAGTACTTACCAGGGCTGGCACTGGAGGTGTAGGGCATGTGCTCTGGGGCAGGACAGGGGTCCTGTGAGGCCGGAGCCCCATCTCCAGCATGTAGGGGCACCCAGTCTCGGCCTTGGTGACAAGGGGGTACAACAAATGGTACACTTGGTAGCCTGTCAGAGGGAGGGAAGCAACATGTAAATGGCAAGTGAGTTATGCGACCTCAACGCTCAGCCAAGAGGCTGAGTGCCAGAGGCGGAAGGGAGGGGAGCCAGCAAGAGCCAAGAGCATCACTTCTGGGTATATGCACACACACACACACACACACACACACACACACACACACAGACACACATACACACACACACACACCACACACACACACACACACACACACAGAGACACCACACACACACACACACATACACATACAGATGTAAACACAGACACCACACACACACACACACACATAGATGCCACACACACACACACATACATATAGATATACACACAGAGAGATACCACACACACGTACACAAATACACATAGATAAACAAATACAGAGACCACACACACACACACACACACACACACACACACACACACAGTGCCTATCTGCCCATCCCACAAGTGTGATGTGAGAGTCAGAGCAGAGCCTCTGACCACAGCTTGTCTGGGTTCTAATTCCTAATTGTGGTATCTGGACCTGCTTTTTTTTTTTTTTTTAATATTCTCTGAGCCAGTTTTCCCAGCTGGGAAATGGGGTTCACAATGCCTGCCTCCAGCTCATTGTGAGGTTTCTGGGGTTTCTTGGCATAGTTTCCAGCATGCTGACGGCCTGAGATAGACACTCCACAACAGAACATTTCTTTCCCAACTTGCCTCCCTTTGAGGGCAAGTGCTCAAGCAAAGCCTTAGAGAAATAAGGCCCAGAACCTCACCTGCCAGGTGGGGGCCCAGCGTATGGGCAGAGCCTATCTTCTCGCCTGCTGAAGGAAGAGGTGGTGGCCGGCTCTGGTGTCTCTGGCAGCTCCTCGTAGGTAAAGGTGGCACAAAGCCTCCTCCACAGACAACAGCTCACTCCGATTACCAGCAGCAGCAGTCCCCCGATGATGCCCCCAATCACCAAGGCCAGCTGCTCTGAGGCAGAGACCACCAGTGCAGGCTGTGAGTCAGATGAGGAAAGCCACCCCCACGATAGACACACACCTCTATCCTCGAGAGTGAGCAGAATTGGACAGTGCCCCATCCCGAGAATGGCCCGTAAGTAGGTTGTTTGCTGGTCTCAGCCCCAAAGACATTTCCCTTGGGAACAGCTGGCCCTGGAGTTGGATATGGCTTTGCTCCCGAGTAAAAAGCAAACTCTCCCCCATAGAGCCTCCCCTTCCCTGGGTTCCTGCTGGGATTTGAATGTGAGCTTGGGTGTGGGTGCCGCACACCTAAGAAAAGTCCAGGAAGGAATCTGTGCCCCATGGCTTGGTAGAGCTTTTTTTTGGAGGGGTCCTGTAGCTAGATGGGAGGCTCCACCATGCCCTGCCTTGGCTCTGTAGTTAGTATCCCCCACCCCACCCTCTATCAAGGGGAGCCCATGCTTTAGGCTGAAGGTGGCAGGCAGTGAAGCCTAGTGTAAAGGGGGAAGGATAGCAGATTTGAGAAATGGAGACCCTAAGGACTCCCACATTTGCAGGGACCCTCGAGGTTATGCCTGGAGCCCGCAAGTAGGTTTAGAGGCTTGGTCTCACTTGTCGCGGGGACTGGGCAAAGCAGACTCCTGGCCATGTGTGGGCATGGGTCTTCCCAGGTTCAGGGGTATAGACAGGCTGGTGAAAAGCCGGGTCCTGTACACATCCTAATCCGCAACCGTCTACGAACAGCAGAGGTTTCCGAGGGTGGCAGGGTCGAGACAAGAGCTTGAATAGTCGCAGAGAGCAGACTCTACGTCCTGGGACAGGGGTGGGAGGTGAGGCCACTTACCGGCCATGGAGCTGCTCCTGAGCGGCGTGGCTCGCGGCTTCTAAGCCTCAGGCTGCCGCTTGGACGGCGCGGCGGGGCCCCAGGCAAGCGGGCAAGCGAGTCTCTGCACAGCAGCCTCCGGAAGGCGAAGGCTGCCGCGAGGTGGCTGGGGAGGCAGGGCTCCAGCGCCCCAGGCCACCGCTGCGCCCCGCCCCAGTGCTGGCCTGGGCCCGGGAGGGGCTCAGTAGCAGCGCGCAGCAAGCCCGGAAACCGAGGGCTTCGGGAGAGGCAGGTCCCAGACGCCGGTGTCAGAGCAGCTCCCTGCCCGCCCCTGCCAGGTAGGGGATCCGGGTCACGCCCATCACTGAGGGCAGAGCATAGCCTTCTCCACCAGCGTCTGACTGTGGGCTCCACACCTGCTGTCTCACATACAGCGGCCCTGGCAAGTGCCTTGCCTGCGGCCAGATATGCGCCTGGGTCCTCCACTGACCCTTCTGTTGTGTCTCCTCCAAATCCCAACAGGCTTTGGCTTCAGGCAGCCTTTCCAATCCTAGGCCGGCGTTCCTGAGCCTTCCCAGGCTCAGATCTACCTGCCTGGTGGTTCCAGCAGCAGTGTGGCGTTCAGCTTTCACAAGGCCGGATCTCCTGGGTTCCAACCCAATATATCACAACTTTAGAGATTGTTAAAGCCTTTCTCACCTGGGTAAGCAATAAGACCCTGGGAATGTTCACGTGAACATCAGGGGCTCTCACATCCTTGACAGTCCCTAGAGGTAACTTATAAAAATGTGTAAGGGATGGCAGCCACTATTAAGGCGACACTCTGACCCAGGTGATCATTGACCAGGTCTTCCTTGAACACCATTATCATGATTATTATCTCGTTGTTTTGACACGGCTCTCACTAGGGACTCTGCAGTGGTCTTTACTGGCTCCCACCTGTGAGTTCACACCCTCCACAAGCACTCTTTTTTCGCTCCCATAGAACTTCCCAGGGAAGCTATAAGCAGCAACTCCGAGACCCAGGGGGATTTGTAAGAGGTGGATTGAAAGAAAATGGCCCCCAAAGGGAGTGGTACTATTAGAAGGTGTGGCTTTGTTGGAGGGAGTGTGTCACTGTGGGGGTGGGTTTTAAGGTTTCCTTTGCTCAAGCTACGCTCAGTGTGGTACACAGTTCACTTCCTGTTGCCTGCAGATCAAGATGTAGAACCCTCAGCTCCTTCTCTAGCACCACGTCTGCCTGCATGCCACCATGCTTCCCACCATGACGATAATGGACTAAATCTCTGAACTGTAAGCCACCCCAATTAAATGTTTTCCAATATAAGAGTTGCTGTGGTCATGGTGTGTCTTCACAGCCATAAAAACCCTAACAAGACAGGGCCTAAGGAAATGGGGGAGGGCCTGTCCATCTGTGTTTTACAGCCTTAGAAGTAATGTCCAAGGATGACGTTTTGGCTGCTGGGTTGCCAGAGGTGCTTCTGTGGTGTCTACCGAAGGCCATGCAGGGTAGGTAAGATGGTGGGAAGGCTCTGCCCTGCTGGAGCTTTCCTTCACCTGAGGCCAGGCAGGATGAGCTGTGAACTGGGGAGTTCTTTACCTCACAGGGACAGAGGTCCTAGAGCCGCAGTCTCCACCCAGTTCTCCCCAAGGCGTGAGCACACTATCTCATTCCAGAAGTTCTCCTCGTGAGCTAGGCCACCCTGGCATTTCCCGCCTCTCCGGTCTTCCGGCACCTTCCTGGCAGCGTCGTCAGATTGGGGGTTGTCAGGAGAGCCCAGTTTTCAGAGGGGATCAAGAAGAAGCTGGAGTTCTCCAAGCCCCTCAGCTAATGCATCTTCCAGGTGTTAGATATCTGCACGTGTTAGTTCCTAATGCCACAACACCAGAGCAGCTCCCAGGTCAGAAGGCTGAGGTGTGACCTCGTGGCGGTCTCTACCTGGAGGTTCCAGTGGAGAGTCCTTTTCCAGATGCTGACGACAGCTTACCAGAGGCCCCTCCCTTGGTCTTCAGAGCCAGCTGTGCGGCGTTTTCTAACCTCTGATTCTGCGGCTTTTTTTTTTTTCCCTTTCTCTTTTTTCTTTTTGAGATGGCATCTCTCTACCTAGCTCTGGCTAGCCTGGAACTCACTACATAGTCCAGACTGGCCTCAAACTCAGAGACCCACCTGGCTCTGCCTCTCAGGTGCTAGGATTAAGGGTTTGTACCACCACTGCCTGGCCTGGGGCCAACTCTTTCTGCTCTTCTCTTATAAGGACCCTCAAGATTGCAGACACTCACCTGGCAACTCAGATGAATCTTCTCATGCCAGGGCCATTAACTTAATCACATCTGCAAGTCCCCTTTTGCCATGCAAGGTAATCGACTCACGAGGTGTTTGTTGTGCTGGCTAATTTTATATCAACTTGACACAGGCTAGAGTCACCTGAGAGGAGGGAACCCCAATTGAAAAAAAAAATCTCCATAAGACTGGGCTGTAGGCAAGCCTGTGGAACATTTTCTTAGTGATTGAAGGGGGTGACCATTATGGGTCAGGTCACCCCTGGACTGGTGGTCTTGGGTTCTATAAGAAGGGCAGGCTGAGCAAGCCATGAGAAGTAAGCCAGTAAGCAGTACCCTCCACGGCCTCTGCATCTGCTCCTGCCTCCAAGTTCCTGCCCTGCTTGGGATCCTGCCCTGCTCCAGTTCCTGCTCACTGCTTTTGATGATGAACTGTGAGTGAAATAAACCCTTTCCTCCCCGAGTTCTTTTGGTCATGCTTTTGTCACAGTAATAGTAACACTAACTAAGACAGCTGTGGACAACTTTGGGACAGTCGTTGGGCTGACACAGTGTCTATGCATCACTTGGACTGGGGGCAGGGCTGGTTCACGTTCTTCTTCCTGCTATCTGGAGCTTTTAGTGTGCCCCTGGGTGGCCTCAGGCATCCAGCAAGGGCCCACATGTCCCCTTCCTGGTAACCCCATCCATAATGAGGCATGATATCCTACTGTCTTTGTTGCCTTCATTGCTGAGCCTGAGTTGTGCTGGGACTAATCCGTGTGTTGAGAAGAGGCTGATACGCTCCTAGCCCCATGCTATGCCTTCCCATTGCATCCATCTTTCTCTCTGGACTCCTTCTTTGGCCACCAACAGCCAAGCCAGTTCTTCCTCCTCTGTTTATTTCTATCATCTCCAAAGTCCCATTTCAGGCCTCCCTCATGGGCTTTCTCTGGGGTCATCACATTTGACCACGTATCTCTCCCACCTCATCTCTTTCAGGCTCTTTCCATCCCTCTGCCTGTTCAGCCTGTGGCCTGATGCAGCTACTCTCAAAGATCTGCCAACACACTGGCTTCCTTTCAGTCTACCTGAAATACCCAGTGCCCCTCCCACCTTCCTTGAACAGGTTCATTCATCAGAGCTGGTACATGCCTTTAATCCCAGCACTTGGGAGGCAGAGACAGGCGAATCTCTGAGTTCGAGGCCAGGCTGCTCTACAAAGTGAGTTCCAGGACAGTTAAGGTTTGTTACAAAGAGAAGTCCTGTCTTGAAACCCCCTTCCCCCCAAAAAGAGCCATTCATCACTGGTTCCTTGTTCTCAGAGTTCCTGCCGCTGTCATGATGACTAAGGGACTCCATGTCGATGTCTGCCATCTATCTTACTCTTCCTCCATGGAGGCAGAGCTATGTCATATTCAGCTCCACACCTCCGGGGCCAAGGCTGTGATGTCTGTGGCTTGTACCGACACTGGCCACATGTCACGTGCACTTCAAGCTCCTCATCCTGGACACCCACTGCTGCATGCTCCTGATGTTAGCTCTGTCTGGAAGCACCTTCCACATCTAGCCAGCTCACTTAGTGTGGGCCTTTCTCACTGGAAGAGGCTTGCAGATGAAGAAACTAAAGAGGCAGCATGGCTTTTGCAGAAAGTGGTGGAACTAGACCCCTTACGCCCTCTTTCCCGCGGGCCAGCTGACAGGTCCACATAAGTCCCCAGGAGACATGTTGCTTGGTGTTGTGCATGAACTCGGCCAGAACCATAGGTACTGTGGAGTTTCCCCTCTGTCCTGTGAGTGCTCTGAGACCAGGCTGGCTTAGGGTCAACTCCACACAATGGAAGTGCCCGCCAGGGCTGGCTGCAGCCATGGCCCCATTTCCTGTTTTCAGATTGGGCTGATCGCTGGATCTCTGGTGCTGGAAAACCTGGAAACAGCAGCAGACATGCTTTCTCTCTTCCATAGCCAAAAGGAAGTCATGTTTTCATTGGCAAGCACATTTCCAAGGAGATTTGCTCGAAGTCCAAGAGTTTAAAGGCCTCAATGCCTGCAGGTGATAAATAATTCAGTGTGATGGATGATTCATGAGAAAGGCCACTTTCAATTAACCTTAAGAATCAGCCCCCCATCTAAGGAAGTGTCACCTCTCATCGCTTAGGAACAGAGAAGCCAGGGCAGGATAAAGGCCACACAGAGACATGGGCAAGACTGTGTCTCACATCTGTGTAAACTCCTCCCTGGTTAGCTGAGAAAGGGAAACCTCCCTGGTGTATGAGAGAGGGACACCCCCTCCCCCATCATTCTTTCCATTTCCTTGTTTAGCTAGGGTGGGCTTAGACTTGATTTCTTACAGTCCTGTTATAATTTGGGTCACATGCTTATCTCAAAGACGTGTGTTGGGAGTTGGTCTCCAGCCTGTGGTGCTACTGGAAGGTGGTTGATTCTTTAGCAGGTGGGGCCTAGGGAATGTCTAATAGGTCATTGGGATGTGTCTTTAAAGGGGACATTGGGATCCTAGTACCTTCCTGATTCTCTCTTTGCTTTTAGGCTACTTGTTTTCCTATGCATATTCCTCCATTATGTTCTGATGTGGGATGTCTTTCTGTATGCTATGAATATGTGTTGCTCCCATTGGTTAATAAATAAAACTGCTTTGGCCTATGGCACAACAGGATAGAGGCAGGCAGGAAATCCAAGCAGAGATACAGGAGAAGTATCTCTGGGCAGAGTCTGGGAGAAGCCAGCCAGCTACCTAAGGAGCAAGATGCCAGCAGACTGGTAATGCCACAGCCATGTGGCAATACATAGAATAATAGAAATGGGTTAATTTAAGTTGTAAGAGCTAATTAGTAATAAGCCTGAGCCATCAGCCAAGCATTTATAATTAATATAAGCCTCTGAATGATTATTTACAAATGGCCCATAGGACAGGGCGGGACAGAAAAGCCCCTGTTGACAATGTTCTGTCTCCCTGACAGCATAAAAGCACCGGAGACAAGTGAGCATGGCTGGAAACCTCTGAAGGGTGAGTTGTAATGAACCTTTCCTGTTTAGGTTGCTTACCTCAGGCATTTTGTCACAGTAGGGGAAAGCTGACTAACATACGACTGCTCTCTTATTTTAACAGCCTTATTTTTTCAAATTAGCATTCATTTATTATATAAGTAACAATAAATACTAAATTAAAGTAAATAATAATGTGTTTTATCACAACATATATATGTAAACATACGTAATGTGTTTTTCTCATATTTATCCCCATCATCCTTTTTTGTCCCCCAGTAGTCTCACTTCTATCTTCATGCCACACACACCCTTAAATCTAGATTCTACCTATGAGGGAAACATCCAGTATTTGTCTTTCCGAGTCTGGCTAACTTTGTTTAACATGTGACTTCCTGCTCTCCATTTTCCTGCAGATGCCATGCTTTCATTCTTCACGGCTGAAGAGAACCCCACTGTGTGTATTTATCGCAAGCCTCCTCTTTTGAGGAGCTTAAAGGGAGCATGTCTGGTTGAATCAGAAGTCCTCCTTGTCCCTCACCTCACTGTATGTGTCCATTTCCATGGCAACTCCTCTGAATGCCAAGATAGAGCCAAGGACTCACCCCTAGCGTATCCCAGCTTCCTGGGGTGCTTTCTGCTCTCCTGTCCAATCCTCTCTTCTTCCATTCCCTGACTAACTGTTGTCTTTTTCCCATACAGGCCAGGGCATTCTGCTTTCTTCTTCGGGAACTACTTCCCCACCTCATTGTCCAAATAGTCCCCACAAATCAGGTACCATTCTGCTCCCCACATCATCTCTTTACCACAGTTGTGGGGTTTTGCACATGGCCTAGCCATGGCCAATCTATGTATTTCATTCATTGGTCATAAAGCTAGTGAGACAGTCTAGGGTCTTGATTGGGTTAATTTTCTCTGCCAGTTAAAGAATTAAAAGGCAGGAAAAATCTGGAGTGCAATGGGTAGCGTTGGAGAACTCTCAGTCACCACAGACAGCAGCGGGCAGATTCAGCATTTGAAGAAAGGCATTCATTGGGGATGAGGAAAAACACATGTGAGTAGCAGACACACTGAGATAAAGGTACTCTGCAAAGCAGAGGGGGAACTCGGGAAGGAAAAAAAAAATCCAGTCTCTTCTCCAGGGCTGGGGTTCTTAAGGTTTCTGAAGAGTTTTCCTCCACTAATTTAGGGTTGGCCATTTGAAAAAGAGACAGGATGGTTGATGGGCCCACAATTGTCGTGTAACATATCCTGATCCAGTCCATCATCAGGGGCCTGCTGATGGGAGAAAAAGTCCACAAGGCCTATGCTTCAAGCTGCCCAGCTTTTGTCTTGAGTTGGGAGGGTGAGGAAGATGCCACCTATCTAGGAAATTCGCCACCTTCATTACTTAGCCATAGCACTTCTCCCTATCTGTCTGCCTACTGGGGATTCAGTCTAACTCCTAGTGTCCCGTTAGGTTTAGAGATGGATCCATGACCTCTGATGGGATAATCGCAATTAACTCTGGAAATTTCTGTGGCTTCTGCTGAGGAAGAGATGCTTCTTTTTGAGAAAGAGGTGTTGAACTGAAGGAAATGTCTGGGCTATTGGAAGCCTGTGGTGGTGTGAATGGGAAGGGTCTCCACAGACTCACATGTTTGAATGCTTGGCCCATAGGGAGTGGCACTATTAGGAGGTGTGGCCTTGTTGGAGTAGGTGTGGTCTTCTTGGAGGAAGTGTGTTACTGTGGGGGCGGGCTTTGAGGTCTTATATGCTCAAGCTATGCCAAGTACACACTCTGACCTTCTGCTGCCCAAGGATCAAGATGTAGAACTCTCAGCTCCTTCTCCAGCACCATGTCTGCCTGCACGCCGACATGTCCCACCATGGTGATAATGGACTAAAACCTCTGAAACTGTAAGCCAGCCCCAATTAAATGTTTTCCTTTATAGGAGTTGCTGTGGTCATGGTGTCTCTTCACAGTGATAGAAAACCAAACTGAGACAAAGCCTGATGTGGAGGTCTGGGTAAGGTACTGAGTTGGTACAGGAGCATGAAGCAGAAGTGAAGGCCTGGAGAAAACCAGTTTGCTGTTGGAACCATGCCTGTGCTATGCTGCGGCTGCCTTTCCCTGGATGTCTATTTCTGTCCAATAAATCACCGTGCACATCTCCCTAGCTAGCATGAGGCCATTTCTGCTTCTTGTAACTTAGCAGTCATGTGTGCAGCGGTCTTCTCCCCACGTACTGTGGTTATGTTTTCTGAGGTTTCAGTTATGAGGTTAACTATGTTCTGAAAATATTAAACAGTATATTAATTACTCTTCTGTTGCTGTGACAAAAATGTCATGACCAAGGCAGTTTATAGAAGAAAGAGTTGACTTTGGCTTACAGTTCCAGAGGGGTAAGAGTCCATCACGGGAGGGCAGAGGTGTGGCACCAGGAGCGGGCAGCTGAGAGAGCATATCTTTAACTGTAAGCATGAAGCAGAGAGAGTAAACCCAAGGCTGTATACTCTCAAAGCCTACCCCCAGTGACATACTCTCTTCAACAGAGCTGCACCCCCTAAACCTCCCCAAACAGCACCACCAACTGTTCAAATGTCTGAGCCTGTGGGGGACAGTTCTTAGCCAAACCACCACAAACAGAAAACCCAGGAACAAGCAACTCACGACATACCCAATTATGGGATGTTTTGAACAATGTGATAAAATACTGTATCAGTCCATTTCTTCCTACCTGGGACTGAAATCAACTCTGTTTTTTCAATGTATCCATGCTATATGTGCTATATACGTTAGTCACAGTAGCTCTCTTTCTTGTCAGGTCAGCTGTTGCAGGACAGCTGTGCCTGTGTTCAAGTACCATCTGCGTGTGTTCCAGCACTATTAAATCATGTCTGCATCACTTACCTCCTTTTATCACATCCCATAGGCACTGTACTTTCTCACACATCACAAAAGAAGGGTGTAGTGTAGTAGAGAATCGAAAGACCACATTCACAAAACTTTTGTTAACAGTATTTTATTATGTGTTCTATTATATTGTTATTACTGCTGTTAATCTCTTATTGGCCCTAAAATAAATCTAGTCTATTATAGGCAGGGATGGATAAGAAAAAGCATAGCATATGCGCAGCACATGTAGGGTTTGACACTGCTGTGGTTTCAGACATCCGCTGGGGACATTGCAATGTGTCTGTGTGGATGGAGAGAATCCGCTGCAGTGTTTCATTAGCAGAGGACCAGTGGGGTTGCAGTGGGCTTTTATTCTGTCTTAGCGGGGAAGCCAGTGGCTGGGGTGAGGTGGGTAGGAAGGGCCTGGCTTGGGTCTGCCAGCGGCTAGCTGTCCCAGGTGCGACCACTGCGCTGCTTTGAATAGGCTCATGTGTCTGAACACTTGGTCCTCAGTTGGTGGCACTGTTTGGACAATGTTATGGAACCGTTAGGGGGTGTGCCCTTAGTGGAGGAAGCTCATCTTCTTCTTCTTCTTCTTTTTTTTAGAGACTTCACATAATATTTTTATAGATTACTTGGGAGTTTCACATCATGCACCCTGATCACACTCATCTTCCAGTCCTCCCAGGTTCACATCCCCACCATGTGACCCCCACCCCAAAATAAGAAAGAAAGAAAGAAGAAGAAAAAGAAAAAATAGTCCAATTTGTGTTGACCACATACTCAGTGGAGCATGGTCAAACTCCCAGTGGCCAGTCCCTTAAAGAGAGCCAGGTCCTTCCCCACCTGCACCCCCTCCAGAAGCCATCAGTTGTGGAGAACTGCACTTCAGCATCCT
>CABHPQ010164710.1:0-30740 GCA_902168405.1 Peromyscus aztecus | reverse complement strand
GGTGGGGGTGTGGTGGGGGTGCAGTGGGGGTGGAGGGTGTCACAGAAGTCTTCTATGTCCCCCTTTCTCAACTGTGAATCTTCAGTCATTGATAGCACTGCAAAAGTAGCTTCCTTGCCCTTTACCATCGGGGGTGCACAGAACAGGGACTTCCACATGGTTTCTGGCAACAGCATGGGCCACCGGTCTCTCCGGTGTCAGCATGTGCCACAGACCTCAGCATGGTCCCCAGTAGTAGTACAGACCATGGACATCAACACGGCCCTCTACTGCAGCATGGGCCACCAATACCACCACAGCCCTCGATGGCAGCACAGGCCACAGATGTCAACATGACCTCTGGAGGCAACACAGGCCTTAGACACCAACATGGCTTCAGGTAGCAGTCAGACCACAGACATCCACATGGCCTTCAGCAGTAATATGGGCCATGGACATCAACATGACCTCCATCTGCAACAGGACCATAGATTCTAACATGGCCCTTGGTGGCAGCACAGACCACAGACATCAACATGGCCTCAGGTGGCTGCACAGGCCACCCAGGAAGCACATCTTGAGTCTTATCCCTCATTGATTTTGTTGGCCAGACCACCCACAGCTATGCTAGATTCAGGGGAGACCAAGAAAGTGAGTGACTGGACTTTTCAGTCTTACAGTGGGGAGCTGGTCAAGGGAAAAGGACTCCGGGGACAACTATGTGCCATTGCTTTTGTTTACTTATTAATAAGATAAAATAAAAACCAAGACTTCAAAAGGTTAGGTAACAGCCCCCAAGACTAGGAATTTCCAACCCCAGATTAAACCTGGTGTGGTGGGGCCTGAAGGTCTTTCTATTGCGCGTGAATCTGAACACAGAGAAACTTCAAGCATAGAAAAGGTAAATAATAAGGAATGGGTTCGGATGGAACAACAAACTGTCAAATAGATAAGGATTGTGTTGTTCTCACCTAACTAGCAAGCATGAGATTGGCAGTCCAGAGCACTACAGCTGCTTAACTGTTTTATCAAAACCCAGGCTCGCTGGGCTGTGGTGGTGCACGCCTTTAATCCCAGCACATGGGAGGCAGAGGCAGGCCGATTTTTGTGAGTTCGAGGCCATCCGGTATACAGAGTGAGTTCCAGGACAGCCAGGGCTATGCAGAGAAACCCTGTTTCAAAAAACCAAACCAAAACAACAACAAAACGGACTCCCTCCCTATCTCCTTCAGGGTCCACAGCTATGGCTTCTGATGTGTGCTGCCAGTTTTATGTCAGCTTGACCCAAACTCCAGTTGTCTGGGGGGAACAAGCAGACAAGCCTGTAGGGCATTTTCTTAATTAGTGGTCAAGGGCGGGGGCAGACCACTGTGGATGGGACATGCTGTTCAAGACTGTCAGGAGGGAGGCACACGGTGAGGAGGAAGGGGAAAGGCCGATGAATGGGGGTTGTCACTAGTTGGTACAAAGCCCCCTGTAGAATCAGGAATGGACATGTGACTTATTTGGACCCATGAGAGCAGAAGTAATGTCTGTCACCTCCCGGAAGCTTCAAGAGTGGATGCTTGATTTACCATGTTTTTCTGCATGGACGTTGTAAGAGCAGGTATTAAGAAGCCCCCAGGAAGAACAGAGCCTTCTTGTGATGGGAGTAAGATTGAGAAACAAGCGTTTGTTTAGTTAGTCTGCTGATAATGTCACAGAGTATATGTGACTGGAGCTTGTCCTTGTCTATACTGACAAGGCAGGTGGCTAGCTGTATGCGCATGTACATGGTCATCAGCAAGATCACCGTCAGACCAGCCAGAAGCCATGATCTTGCACCCAACAGGCACGTACAGTGTCCAGTTCTCCCGAGTGAAGGTTGTGTTGGTATCCACTTCCCCAAGAACTGGCAGCCTTCAGCTACCAAGGATTAGTGAGAGCTTCTTAACCAGAGTTGCCATTGATGTCATTTATGAGCCCGGGGATCCAGCCACTCACTTATCAGCTGGCTCCTCAGTGCTGTCTTCATCTCTATCGAGGAATAGACAGGCACAGTCAGATGTCCCATGTTATCTCAGCATCTTTGATTCCTTCTTAATGTGACCCTCTTCCATGTGCTCTTTAGCCCCTGGTTAGAGTAGGCTGCCCAGATGCTATCAGCCTGAGATGTGAAGGGAATAATCCAGATGACTGAGACTGTCTGGAGCTCTGAGGGGCTCACCAATCAGGTCCTGCAGTCTAGCTCTATATACCCTCACTTGGTACAATTCTTTCCAGGCCTTCTGAAGGAGCTGTGCATCCCCCAGAGATTCTGGACCTGGGCCTGGGCGCAGCAGCTGGCTGAGTGCCCGAATTCCTTCTGTCATAGCCTTCAGGGGGCACATGATAGCACGTTCTTGACGTGGGTGAAGTGGTCAACACCTGTAATCCCTGGGATGCTGATACAGGAGGACTGCCAATTTGAAAGAAGCCCGACTACACAGCAGGAGGAGGAAGAAGAAGAGAAGGAGTTCGAGGAAGAAAAAGGAGAGGGGAAATGAGAGGAGAAAAGGAGTGGGACAAGGAAGGGGAGAAGGAGGAAAGAGAGGAAGAAGAAGAAGGAAGGGAAGAGTGGAAGAAGGGGGAGGAGGAGGAGGCAGCTTGAGCGCTGTGCTTACAGCAAGGAGGATGTGTGACTGTTGAGCGGCAAAGGCTAGACTGCAGAACATGTCTGCTGCTCTGCCTGTCTAGTGTCCATTTTTGCTTTTTCCGATGATAAAACCCACGTGTGCTCCCTATTCTTAAGTCATGTCATTGGGTAGTCCCTCTTCTCCTTCACTCCAAAGATAGGCTAATCCAGCCTGGACAGTTGGATCGCCACACCCTTAGGCCTCCGTGGTTGGCAGCCCACCTCAGTTACTGACTTGAACTCAGAATTCACAGGCAACTGTTGGATGGGATAACAACAGTAACTAACACAATGATTTGGTATGCTTTGAATTTTTTAAATTATCCTCATGAACGTGAAGTTGTGGAGACGATCTAGGAGTTGCTGAGATGCTCAAAGGGATGGTGAGAGACCACTCTCCAATGACATAATTCAAGCCTGTGTGGCTCCAGCCGAACCCGGCTCTCCTGGACTCTTGACTTATGAGACCCAAAGAATAGTAACTGCACTGCTGTGGCCAATTTGATTTGGGCACCTGCCTCTTGAAATCCGAGTGTTGACTGGTAAGATAATTCTCTGTAGGCATGCAAGACAAGTTGGCAGAGATATATGCCATGCTCACAGCCTCAACAGAGAAGACAGTCAGTAGATGGCCTCATCTTAGATCACATGGCTGTTGGATAAAAGTCACCACATTCAAGTGCTAACTCATCAGCTGACAATAACTTGTGCATTATCTTCGACATTAAAAGTGACCATTGTCTTTAAGATTCATCATTTTTCGAATTGTGACTTGAGAAACTTGGCAGGACCTCAGAAGCAAGATTCCTAGTTCCAGGGGAAGTGTGAAGCATCCATTAAGATGACTTAGCCGTTAAGAGCACTGGCTGCTCTTCCTTCCAGAAGACTTGGGTTCAGTTCTCAGCACTTATGTGGCAGCTCACACTTGTCCATAACTCCAAGATCTGACACCCTCACACAGACATACACGCAGGCAAAACAACAATGCACATTAAAAGTATTTTTTTTTTTAAAAAAAAGCAAAAGCCACCCGCTTAACATCCAAGCTTTCAAAACAACAGACATCAGTAGAGGGCGCCCTGTGGTTGAGAGAACAGCATGGAGGAAGGCAGGCCAGGAAGCCGCTGAGGAAGGGCTGGAGCTAAGGCTAGTTCTGGCTCTGTGCACTCACTCCTGAGGACTGCCCAGTTCTACGTCAAGTCCACACGTGTCCTTAGAGCAGCTGATGTCTGTCTCTGAACAAGCTTCTGTGGTCTCTGACTTACGCTTCAAGTCTGAGCTTGTGTCCTGGTCTGTGATGCCGCCATGATCCTCCTGAGGTTGCTGATAAAAGTGTGTCACTAATGACATTTTTGGAAGCAAGGGATAGAAATCTCTTCCAAAGAAGTTTTAAAAAAATTAAATAAGCAATTTGTGTCTGTAGTTGAGGGATGGAGGGACGAGTTAGGCTTTAGTCTTCGCTGGATTGAAGGCTCCATCCAGTGTAGACTTGGACGCTCTTCCTTTGGTATTCTCTGAGCCTCTCCTCTGTTGGCCTTGTGTAAGATGGGCGCAGCAGCTTTAGGGCTCACACACCCTTAGGGAAAAGAGTGTCCCCTCCTCAGGTCCTCCAGAGAATTTCATATTGCTGGTTCTAAATGGGAGATACGTTTGTCCTGAATAGTCTATAGCCAGGGTAAGGTGATAGCACGATTGGCTTTTGCCTAGTCACACCCTGTCCTCTGAGACCCTCCTACAGCACTTGGGTGGAGAGGAGAGAAAGGGGTGACTAATCTTTAAAATATAGGTTGAACAGCTGGAAGAGAGATTTCGTATCAGATAGCTTAAGCAAGAGAAGTTTCTCCATCACCTGCAGGCAGGCAAGCAGCCTGGAAACCCAGGGTTTTCCAGTTTGTTGCTTCACTGTTCTTAGGCATTGTTTATCTGTGTGGGTTAAGGCATTTCCCCAACATCTCCACTGCCCACTCAGTAGCAACAGAAAGGGCAGAGGGGAGGATTACCCTTTCTGCTTAAAGGAATTGGCTCTCTTCACTTCAGATCCACTGTTCAGTGACTTGGCCAAACATAGATTCCGGGAGATGTTCAAATACACTCCGCTATTATCAACAGAGGAAAATCTTCTCTTTAAGAACAGAAGGAGATAAAGGCAATTGGGGAGTAATTGACAATCTCAGCTCATCTGTCCTTTAGGCCAGCCAAATGTCTATGTGTGCTGTCCTTCTCATATATGTCCCGTCCCTGGGAAAGACAGCCCTGAGATTCCATGCAGGGCTCACAAGTAGCTCCAAGTCTGGGGAGAGCTTGCCTGCCCCATTGGGTCTGCACGTGCTGTGGTATGATACAGTCATGATATCATTCATTCAGAAAACCAATGTTAGTAGGAACGGGATATGAAGATTGGGAGCTCCCATCAAGAAGGAAAGCAGGAGTTGTCAACGTTGGTGGGCTAAAAGTATGGATTCCCAGGGAGTGGTGCAGATCCCTTACTGATGATTTCCTCTCTGGAATTTTTCCTTGGGAGTTGACTTAATTGGTTCTGTGGTTTCCTCTTTGTCCCATCTTCTATCTGAAGTGGGCATTGAACTATGTTCACTTAGAGTCACACATCTTTGTAGCCTTCTTCCTGTCAGTAAAGCCTTGGCGACAATGGGGCGGGGATGCTTAAGTGGACAGAAACACAGGCTCTTCCTGGAGAAGCTCTTTGTTAATATGTGTCCTTTAGAAGCTCAGTTGCCTTCCTACCTGTCTGCTTCCACTGTTTTGAATGGGCAAGCAATGGAATTAAGCCAGAAAATCATGGCCTCTTATTGATCAGACTGGATATCCCATATTCTATGTATGACATCCTTAACCTGACATCAGCGTGAATATTCATTTTGGTTTGGAAGGAACAGCTTTGGACTGGTCTTGGCCATTCAGCTGCTGTGATGGTCAGGCTTAGAGACCCTTAATCAAAATGACTGGAGAAAGGCACCTCCATGCTTGACATATTCATAACTTCTAACATAACTTCTTAGAGACTTCTTCCGTGTCTTCCCTAATATGTAGTACGGCATGGTTGTAGTCATTCTCTCCCACCTCGGCCTGTGCACGGTGCGCTCTGTCCATGTTCTTCCAACTCATGCAAGCCTTTACAGGCAGGCAAGAGGCAGTTGAGAAATGCCAACACTCTGAAGTTCCCAATCTTCTCTCTTAGGCTAAAGGTGACTTTTAAAGCACTGTAGGGACTGGTGTACCATGTACTGTGGCATGGCCCAGCAGGAGCTTCTAACTTTCCAGTCTGCCTCCTGAATGTATTTAGAAACTTTAAGTTTGTCTTAGTTAGGATTTCTGTTGCTGTGATAAAACACCATGACTAAAATCAACTTGGGTAAGGAAGGGTTTATCCAGCTTTCACTTCCACATTACAGTCTATCACTGAGGGAAGTCAGGGCAGAAACTCAAACAGGACAGGAACCTGGAGGCAGGAGCTGATGCAGAGGCTGTGGAGGAATGCTGCTTACTGACCTGCTCCTCCTGGCTTGCTCAGTCTGCTTTCTCATAGAACCCAGGGCCACCTGTCCAGAGGTGACACCACCTACGATGGGATGGGCCTTCCTGCGTTAATCATCAATCAAGAAAATGGACCACAGACTTGCCCCCAGGCCAATCTGGTAAGGACATGTTCTCGATTGGGGTTCTCTCTTCCCAAATGACTCTAACTGTGTCAAACTGACATAAAAGTAGCCAGCACGAGCTTTGTATCTCTTCCAGGTATAAACTCTGCATTTATTAGTATATAGGCTTTCCTGCTGGAAGACAGACCCTGTCCCAAATAGTGGTTGACGTGGAATAGAAGTCAACTTCTCTTTCATGTAAAATCTTGACACAAGTGGTCTAGAGCTGATAGGCCAGCACATTGTTGGGGCATTGGCTCTGACACCTCTGAGGTCCTGTCTTCGTTGGAATGGTATAAACAAGCTTCATCACACCTTCATTGCGTTCATGGCAGAGGGAAGGAATAGAGCACATGCTTCTGAAGAGCATAAGCAGGAAGCTGCACACATTGATTCTGCTCACCTATCATGGGGCAGAACACACCCCCACAGCTTGTATCATGGTACCTGGGGAATGTAGTCAGCATTCCTGATAGTTCTCTTGGCTAGAGGAGTTTCCATAGATGAGGAGAGAGTAGACTAGGATTGGTCAGCTGTATCTGTCTCGGGGTTGATGCTTAAATGAAATGGGGGGAATGTGGAAAGCTGGGACGCATGTCATTAGATTCTGTCCTTTGTGTGCCCTGGACCTTTCTGTTTCCTTCCATCGCTGTGATCCAATTGTCCATTTGTGCATCTGCCATCAGTCTCTCTGAACTCCTCATAATGCAGGCCTTGGGGCAAAGGCACATATGAATCCGTCCAGTATGAACTTCGGGCTCACAGTCTGGGACTCCTACTTATTCAGGACTCAGGAAGAATGTAGAGCTTAACTAATGTGGAATAGGTATTCTTGGATAAGTCCACCCATCCATCCATCCATCTATCCATCCATCCATCCATCATCTACCTATTATCTATTGTATACCTGGAGAGTTAGTGTCTTTTATTTGTAGAGCTAATGGTTAAAGGAGTCTATTGCAATGTAGAGCTATTTTTGTTAGAAAATCAGATACTGCTGAAGCTTTCTTCTCCTCAATCATTGACATGGTGGTCCATTCCATCTCATCATCCCTTTTAAAACCATCACAGATACTGCACACTGACCCACCCTCCAGCTGAAGAGCTCTTTTCCTATGCACTAGGCTAGTCAAACAGGGTCAGGAAGATTTTAGTATGCGAGCTTTTTAGATTTCAATATTTTTAGATCATATTTTTAGGTCAGGGTTACCAAGAGGAAAGAGACTGAACCCTTCACTATTGTACTATTTCTTCTTGCTCCTGTTACATTAAAAACAGAAAAGATCCCTACCATTCCTCCTCCTCAACTCACTCTGGATCTCAGCCCTTTGGAGACTACACAGCAGTGATCCCATGCTTTTGTTTCCATTCACTTCCTCTCTCTGCAGATCTGACTCCCTCGCTGTTGAAAATGCTCAGTTCAGCACCATGCACACTACCCTGTCTGTTTTTGGCCACTCTACCTCCATTCCTCTTTTGAGGGCAAGCATGGTGTGTATGGGTGTGCATGTGGGTGCGAGCTTGTGTGTGTGTATGTGTGTGTTCTCAGTGGGGCAATGGGGTTCCCAGAGAGACATTCTCACAGCAGAGCTATGATGGCTAGTGTTGTATGCATGTATGTGTGTATTTGCATGCGTTTGTGTGTGTGTGTGTGTGTGTGTGTGTGTGTGTGTGTGTGCATGTGTGTGTTCTTAGTGGAACAATGGGCTCCCAGAGAGGCATTTTTACAGAAGAGCTATAATGGTTAGTGTTAATTGTTAACTTGACAGAATCTGGAATCACCTGGGAGATGGGCTCCTGGTAAGGCCTGTGGAGATTATCTTGATTAAGTTAATTGATGTGAGATCAATCTTAATTATAGATGGGACAATTCCCTAGGCAGGGGATCCTGGACTGGATGAAGTGGAAAGTGGGCCGAGCATTAGCGCACATTTACTGTGCTCTGCTCCCAGGTTATGAATATGATGCGAGCAGCTGCTTCAAGCTCCCACTGCCTTGACTTCCTGCCATAGTGGACTATGTCCTAGAACTGTGAGATAGAATAACCCATTTCTCTCCCAAGCTGCTTTTATCAGAGTATTTTATCACAGCAACAGGAAAAGAAGCTAAGATAGGAGCCAAGTGCTGCCTTCCAAGGCAGTAACAGGGTGTGACATTAGGGAGCATTGTGTCATCTGGCTCCTGTCTTGCAGAGACAAGCTGGCTCTTCGAAGTCAGCTTCCAATGGTGCTTCCAGTGTTCTCCCTACACACAGCCCTTTTGCTTAACTTAACCAGAATTAATTGTGTGACAACAAGGCAATATACAGCATATTAAAAATCAAACAAAGGACTGGGCAGTGGTGGTACACTCCTTTAGTCCCATCACTGCTGCGAGAATATATTACAGAGATTCAGCTGTATATAATAAATTTATACCTAGAAAGGTCAAGGAATTTTTCTAGAGGGAAGCCATTTATCAGAAAGTATTTTGTGTTATTCAGATTTTAATATATCAGCTGTCTTCTGCTATGAAATTCTTGTGTGCTCATATACTACTAGGCCATATGGCAAACAGTTAAGCTTCTCAGACCTATGGTTGATCTACTAGGTAACACCCCTACAGAGCCTAGGGGATAGGTGGACTGTAAATGCATAGCTTTGTTTCTTATGCAAATGAAGCTCAGACCATCCCTTTCCTTCAGGCCTAGTGGCATCCCAGAGCTATTGACTCAAGACAAAAGAGTTTTTTTGCATAACCAGGTGCAGTAAAGACTGGAGCAGGATTCCTGGTCCAGTCAGAGTCACACGTCTGGAGAGAAGAGAATAAGGCCGAGTTTCTACAGATGGTAAGGCAGACTGGCTTGGGCCGAGGAGTAAGGAGCAGGGAAAAGTTTTGCAGACTGTAGGTGGATTTGAATCAGGTCAGGAGAGGAGAAGAGGAAGGACAGATGGAGGACGGAGGAATGCAAGATGAGGATGAGATCAAGAGCATAAGAGCTTAGTTATTACTACGGCTATGAGAGGACAGAAAAAGAAGGGACAGAGAGGAACTGAGTGTCAGAACGGAACTGAAGCTGTGTAGACAGAAGTTTGTCTTAGAGAAATAAAGTAACAGATGAAAGAGCATGGTGTAAATAGATTCTTCTCTCTCAGATAATCCCATGCCGGATGCAGTGTCTTCCCCAGGACTCTGGGAAGGATCTTCTCAGGGCAGGCCCCTGGGAAAATTCTGATACATCACTCGGGAGGCAGAGGCAGGCAGATCTCTGTGAGGTAGAGGTGACCCTGGTTTATAGAGCAGGTTCCAGGACAGCCAGGGCTACACAGAGAAACCCGGTCTTAAAAAACCAAAAAACAAACAAACAAAAAAACCGAATAAAGGGAACAAAACCATGTAAATTAAGAACAGCTTTCTTGGCCTCGTCTTTCCTTCTAGTGACATCTGTCTTCTCCTCTTTGTGGCCAAGCTTTAGTTGCCTAGGTACGTACTGTGCCAGTGTCTGCTCTCCTAACTATTCCTCTACCCACTCCAGGATTGTCTGCCTCCAACAGCTCTCTGAAGAATATGCTCTCGTGCCCTGGGTCACTCAGAGTACCTGTCTTCTTCTATCCTGTTTAGGCCCCAGCCTTTGCCACTTGGCTTCTCATCACTGGGTCCCTCGGCCTCCTCTCACTCATCTTTTTCTCTGAAGATCTTACCCCTGAGACGTTGGAGGTTACCTCTGGGTCTATGATGCTCAGACCTCCTAAGAAACTCCTGCTTCTCTACTGAGTGACCCCAGTGTCTCAAGGTGCCCACTATGAGCTTCTAAGAACATTCCATGAATGCTCCTCTCAGCAAACGGCATTGGCCTATGTGGTTATCAAGCCAGATACACCGCTCCTTACCACAGTGCTCTACAAAGTCTCGTTCCTCCCCACTCCTGACAGTCTTAGCGTGTACCCCCAGATCCTAGCACAGGAGGGGCTTGGTAAATATGTGATCAGCTGAGTGACAGCAGCAAGAACATTGCACAGAACACTTTCACAACTCCAGCCTCCTCTCAGCTCATGAGATAGGGAGGTAATTACCATTGCTTATCAGATGAAGAAACTAATTCCCAGAGAGATGAACAGTCTTGCCTGGGTGTGGGATCGCAGGGTAAATGAATATGTTGGAAGTTCCTATCCCAGGCTCTCCCTGGGTCACTGCTATAGCCAGGACAGCCTCCTTGCCAAGCCATGGGACCAGTGAGCCAAGAAGCTAAGAGCAAGGTGATGTTCAGAGGTCCTGGTGGTATGGTTCAACCAGACCACGCCTGGCTGTATCTAGTATGGCAGACGTCTGTTGACATCCAACCCTGAGCAGGCTTCCTTGGAGCATATACAGCAAGGTTCTTGTCTGGATGCCCTGGTACCAGGAGCCAAGGGCTTGGGGTCTGGGTCTGGCTGTCAGTGTAGCCACATGTAACCTCATCTCTTGCTGAATTCAAGTGACTTCTCTGGAATGGGAATATGAGTATGAGAAGAGTGGTGATTTCTGGGAAGGATGGGCATTGGCCAGTGACCTTGCACAGAAATCTTATATAGGCTCTTTGGGCAGCATCCCTCAGGCAGGCTGAGAGTCGTGGGGAAGCAAGAACCTGAGGCCCCTACTTGGATACCCCTGTTATTTTTATAGTGCTCATCTCTTCTAGGATAGCTGAACTGGAAGAATGCACTGAGACCCTGGTGGAAAGGGGTGTCCAGGGAAATCTAGATCTTTCTGAGAACACAGAGATCCCCCAGCACAGAGATGGTGTTGGCTCCCCGTGACCATTTGGAAGGAGCATAGACAACCCCAGGCATATGGGGGTCCCCAGGGCTACTGTCAACAAAGGAGGGTGACACTGGGACTCAGAAGAAGCCCAGGCTCCTCTTACCATGTGGCCCTGGGTACCAGGGTACCAGGAATTCCTTGAAGGTGGACTGGGTCTGGCCAGATCTGGGTAGGGTGGCTTCCTGTCCTGTGTGTCTGGGGATGTGGAAGGAATGTTATGGGGATCCTAGGTCTCCCAATAGACCAGGCATTGCAAGAGTCTGTGGAGTTTTTAGGAAGAGACAAGGAAGGCTGAAGGAAGGAAGTATCAGGGCTCCGGAAAGCTATAGGAGAAGAATCCAGGCTCCAGTGAGGTCTGTGCCCCTGGTAGTCACTGTGCATGTCAGCTCTTGGCATCCCTGGAGCAGACCGGGAAACTGAAGGCCTCAGTTGGACTGGGTCAGAGGGCAAGGGTGGAAATGGTCCTAGAGTGGATGGGTTGACTTGATATCAAGAATACTGACCTTGAAGGACGTGGCTGAGGATGTAACTTTGGGAAAGGAGACTGTGAAGTTGGGGCCGGGGGCCTGGGCAGGTGTTCTGAGGGCTAGACAGATCGTAAACCTGAAAGGTCTGGGGTCAAGCTTGGGTTTCCCCTGAGGTGAGTGTGGAGCTGAGAAGACAGCACTGTAGTATCGAGGCCTGATGATCCCTGACTAGTAGCTGTGGAACTCCGAGGCCTCAGGAGAGCAGGACCTGGGGGAAAGGTCTCTCGAGCAAGGTCTGAGGTCTGAGAATTTCGAAAGGTAGGGCAGGATGAAAAGGACATAGGGGCAGGTCGTTGAGGAAAGGGTGTGCAGATCCTGATGCCAGAGGGAAGAGTTAGGAGGGCAAAGCTCTAAGGGAGTGAACTTGGGACCTGGAGGATTGTGAGGAGCTAACCATGCTAGGTGGAACACGGCAGAGACTGGGACAGGATAGCGGCGCCCTTTAGGGGGCGGGAGACTGGAACACACCAGCTGGCTGTGCCAAGAGGGTTGCAAACATGGATGATCCCACAGTGGGAAACAGCCTTGAGAAGGGGTCGGGAAGGGGGCTGGGCGCTCTTGGGGGCGGAGCCTAGAAGAGTGGCCAGGGGGCGGGGCCGAGACAGGGGGCGGGGCCGGGACGCTGTAGCAGTGGAGAGGCGGGGCGCGCCCAGGTGAGAGAGCCGCCCCCCACCCTCCAGCGCCCCTGCACCGGGGACCGGCGCCAGCTTCCCTGTCTGCCCCTTGGCAGAGCGGGCTCCGCGGCCGGCTGCACCTCGGCGGGCCAGACCCGGTGCGGCTCCGGCTCCATCTTGGCGCCGGGCACCTGTGGCGGCGGCAGCAGGAGCAGCGCTTCCGTCGGCCTGCGCGGCCCCGGCGGCGGCGACAGGGTGAGAGGCTAGCCGTGGTGGGTGCTAGGGTGGGGTGGGCGGCGCCGCCCCTTCCTGCAACCCTGAACCCACTCCTCACCGCTGCCTGCGCCGCATTCCTCTGCACCGTCGCCTCCCCTTGCCCTCTCCGGTCCTCTTTTCCATGTCTCCTCTGCCCAGCCTCCGGGTGTTTTTGTTTGTTTGATTTTTGTTTTGCTCTGCCCCGGACCTGTGTCCATCGGCCTCCACCCCGCCTCCCTTTGCTTCTTCCCTCCCGGTTTCCTCCTCTCTTCCATCCGCATCCCCCACCCTGTCCTCTGTTGCCAACACCCCGCCCTCTTCTGCCAGGGAGCATCCCTACCCGCGAGCTCCCCTGCCCCATGTCCTTTGAGCCACTGCCTTTGTCCTGGACAGGTCTGTAGCCTAGTTCTGAGGCTTGTGTTGGGTCCTTCTCCCGAAGACCCCTGTGGGCTTTGCACTGGAGGTGCGGGGAAGGGAGTCGTGGCCAGGGAGGCTGCGTGGTTGTGTGGTGCGTTCAGGCCTTTGCCCGCAGCAGGGGCGGCCTGTGCTTGGCATGCAGAGTGCTGCTGTGTGTATGAACGCTCTCTCCTGCAGGCTCACACTGCAAACCGGCCTGTGGCTTGATCTCTGGGGTGACCACTGTGAGGCACGTGCCCATGCTGGGGCACTGTGCTGGGGAGTGCGGGTGGGATCACAGTGGCCACCTGGGCTGCTTCCAGGCTGTGGCAGCTGACCCACTAGAAGCACCTCCAAGGGAGTGAGCAAACCCTCCCAGGGCTTGGCTCAGGCTCAGGCTCTGAGACTCTTAGGGGTTTAGATCTCTCCATGGTGAGCAGGGTGACATCTTGGAGGTTGTTGTCCCACACTTACCCCGAGAACCCTTTCCCTGCATCCTGTCTTTAGGCACGATGTCATCTTGATGAGGCTAGAAGCTATGAGGGGCTGATTTTAGCCCCCGAACCGTTTTAGGAATGCTCCCTGCTCCGTTCCCCAACTTCGGCCTGGGTGTTCCTGTTAGGTCCTTTATTTGCTCTGGAATGGATCAAACCACCTGCTCTAGGGGGCCACACCCTTCTAGACAAGGGATCTGAGGGATTTGTTGGGGGTCTACCTACCTGATCCTTGAATAACTTCTGTATTTTAGTACTGTGGCCAGTCCTGGTTCTCTGCTCACCCCCTGCTCCCTCCTTTATGGACTTGCTTTTCATTTTGTGGCTTTCTGGACACAGAGGCCGCCATCTAAGCACCCGCTGCTTAAGAGGAGAGTACTTACATGGTTGACATAGTGAGGTCTGTGATGGACCTCTTAGAAGTCTTCATGGATACATCCCAAAGGTCTGCACTTCTCAGCTGGGGTGAGGATCAGACCAAGTAAAGCCAACAGTCTCAGGCTGGGCTAGTTTGGAAGTTTCTGAAAATTTGGGGGGTGCTTATTCAAAATGACAATGACTGCTTGCTGCATGTGAGGGTGGCTTATTCTTTAGTTGTTGACAATAGGACCTGAGGCAGCAGGGCAGTGCAGCAGTGACCGTGACTGCAGGACACCAGCCACAGCCATCACAACTTTCGCATTAAACGAGGCCAGAGAGAGGACATCAAGGTATTTCTCAACGCGAATGCTCTTGGATACGTCTGCCTTTTGTGTTATGCTAAAACATCTTCCCAGGAGAGTGTCTGTGTATGGGTACGTACATGTGAGTATAGATGCCTACAGAGACCAGAGACCTCTGACCCTTTGGAGCTGGAGATGCACGTAGTTGAAAGCCACCCAACATGGGTGTTGGGAACCTTAGGTTCTTTGCAAGTGCAATATGTGCCATCAACCACTGAGTCACCTCTCCAGCTACATCCCAGAATCTCTTTTGGGCAAAACTAGAACCTGCCCAGGACTGTAACATGGCCTTCTAGGCATGTGGCATGTAACCTCAGCCTTGTGTACATGCACAGTCTACCTAGATGAAGGTTTAAAATAGGCCCTGGGAGACTAAGTGTGATGACGGGGCTCCGGGGAAACTGGTGATGTCACAGATAGGTTGAAGGTAACAAGAACTGGAAGACGAAGCCTACTGTCGGGCATCTTGGTGGTTTCCTAAAAGGGTGTCATGGCTTCTAGCACTTTCCCAGGGCTAATTCCTACCATGCTGTGGCCTCAAGTCACTGATGAGTGAGGAGGAAAAGATGACTACCTCCTGCCATTTTGTTCAGTCCTCACAGCAACTTTGTGGGGTAGGAGGACTAGCTTTACAAGGGAGAGTTTGCATACATGTCACAGTGTGGTCTGAGCTGGCACCTTGGCCATCCTACTGAGCATTCCTAAGGCCTAGATTCCTGGGCTGGGGCAAATATTGGAGCCACTGACCAAGTGGATCTCTTTGGCTGAGCTAGTCTGGAAGTTTCTGCAAAGCTGGGGTTTTTAATTCTGAATGCCATTGGTGGCTTGCTGTATGTGAGGGTGGTGGATACACTGGTGAGCTTTACATTGGCCATCTGCAGCTGTGGGTTCCTGGACAGTTTTCAATTGCTCCAGGGCTGAGTGTTGTCACTGGCCACTTGTAGAGTGGTGGAATAAATGAGGTCACCAGTAGATACGGAGCTTCCCACTGGGGTCTCTGGGGGATGGGCTGTATCTGGGGAGGGGGTTGGGATTCCCTCAGTCTTGTCCCACCTCTTTCCTCTGGGGGCCAAGAGACTGGCCTGTCCTTTATTGTTCTACTCCCTAGAAGGATCCAAAGTAGTGGATCTCACCCAGGGCTGGGTGGATTCCTCTGATGGGGTTTCCTTAGGGCTCTCAGACCCCATGATTGGGTGGTTGTCTCCCTGCCCACAGATGCCACTTGGTGGCCACAGGACTTTCAGTGTGCAGGTGTCTTTCTGCCCTCCTTACTCCATGCAGTCTAAGAATCAGGCGAAGTGGATGGGTGGTGGTCAAGCTTTGCTCCTACTCATTTGCTCTCTTGGGGTGTCATGAACACCATCGGGAGTCCAGAGGCAGGGAGAGGTACTGGAACTGCAGGTGTTTACAGTGGTCAGGTCAGAGAGCTGCACACCGCTCAGAGGCCCTCACATACTCATGGGCTTGATTCCTGACGGAGCCATTGGCTAGCCCTGTGCCCTTGGTCAGGTCACTAAGCTTCTGAGCTGTGGCCTCATTTGTAGAATGGGGATGATGGATTGCATCATGAGGTTGCTGGGACAGCAGAATGAGAGAGACAGTGTTTGCAAAGCCTATGGCCCGAGCCTGCAGCATCCAAAGCTGTTATTGTCACCATTGTCATTAGCTTTGGTGCTTACCCCTGTTTGTTGGGTGTGAGGGCAGCCGTGGGCTAGAGCCCTTTCTTTACCACCCATACAGTCTGGCTCTGGACACGAGGAACAGCTGGGATGGGACACTCCCACTTATCAAACTGGCTGTGTTCAGTGTGACTTGGCCCAATACGGTGACCATTAGCCACATGCAGCCAGTTATTTAAGTTATTCATTGGAAATTCAGTGTCTTGGTCACAGTATTGCCTGACAGGCGCTCAGGTGCCACACGTGACTGGTGCCCACCCTGCTGCGCAGGGCAAGGGTTAGCCTTTCCATCACAGACTCTGTACTTAGGCGTCAAGACTCCCCGCACTGTTCTGAACTTGAGACAGGGAGCTAATTCCGATAACAGAAGCTGAGTTCAGGAGCACTGACTGCCATGTTCTATTTTGGGTGGCCTTGCTCACTGGGCTGGGTGATTGGTTTCCTGTCACTCTTTATCAGCCTAAGGTAGGTGGGGAGGATTGGGATTGCCTAAACCAAAACTGTCGCCTCCTGCGTCTGCCTTGACTCTCTAACCCATCCCTCCTGACAGGGAGTACCAAGGTGATCTTCCCCATTTGACAAGGGCTGGGCTGGCCCAGTTATCCTGACCCTCTGGTCCTGCCCATGTCCCGACCTACCTGTCACTTTCCTGTGTCATCCGACTATCTGCTCGTACGTCTGGGCACCTCCTTCTCTCCCCAGCCTCGGTTTCCATGATAATTCTCCAGACAGTTTTCTCCTACTATCCCTGCGAGTTCCTTGCCTCGGCCGGGCCTTTCCTCAGACAGTTCTGAGTGCTTAGCCCACTCCTCCATGGCCTTGTTTTGGAGTTCATTCTCTCTGTCTGCCACGCGGCAGCTGTCTCTGAATGCCAGCTGCGCGTCAGAGCAAAGCCCCAATCTGATGGCAAATAACACACCATAATAGTCCCGACTCTGCTAACTTTGGGCTCTGGGGAGACAGGCTGAGGGTCAGTCAGAGCGTTCTGTTCAGGCTCCATGATGCTAAAGCCAGGGATGGAGGCAGCCCAGCTGGGCCAGCAAGGAAAGGTTCTCAGGAGGAGATGGTGAGGTGGGAAGGGGGTTGTGTTGAGTTTAGGCAGCTCCGGGGGTGGTGGTGGATCTTGTGCTGGAGTGGGCACACTGGGAAGAGAGTTGACATTTTGCAGAGGGTATGTCTGATTTTTTGCCATTGGGCATCTTTTTCTCACTGCTGGATGGTCATCCCTAGGAATAGCCAGAAATGATTGCTACGTTCCCAGCTGCAGAGCAGTGAGTGCAGCATTCAGCAGGGGTTCAGGAAATGGCAGCAGATGAATGGGCTGAGGACCGGCCTTAAGGGCTGACTGCAATGTCTTCCTTTCCTAGGGGTAGGGTGAGAGTCAAGAACCTGTTTCCCTTTGCCTCTGACAAGACGGTCTGAGATGGGTCACAGTTCAGTAGGTCAGGCTAGAGAGGATGGGAGGAGGGCATGAGGAGAACCAGTTCTCAACATATCCGGTATTCACTGCTTCCTCACCCCACAATCCTTCTCTGAGGCCCTACTCTCTACCCAGGAGGCCCCAGTCCCTATTCAAGTGGATGCTGCCAGTCCCAGGAATACTCAACTGTGCTGGCTTTAAATCTGCAGTCTTTCTGTGTTGATTGGCTGAGAGCTGTTTTCCCAAAGCCTCCTTTTATGATGCCATATGTGCCACTCTTGGGTTCCCCTCCCACTGGCCCCCACACCCACACCTGTCTCATAAGTAAGGTGAACAGCTGGCATGGTGGTGGTCTCCAGGGCCCATGTCTGGAGTGGTGATTATTAGATATTTGCAGTGTCGTCTGTGCGTCCCACAGCAAGCCTTGATTTGAAGTGTCTGGTGTGTGTCTGATATCCTTATGGCTCTGATCAGTCAGGTCGGCTGGACTGAAGCTGCTTCCTCAGTGTGCCTAGCACAGAGTAAGCTCAGAGAAGAATGCAGCTGAGGTGCCAACACCCGGCTTGGCCTCACTCACTTCCTTTTTTTTTTCTCTCGTAGGCAACCATGAGTTCTAGCCACCCTGAACCAGGTGCCCGGGAACCCCAAAGTCCCCGCCCACAGCTTCTGTCCCAGAGTTCTTCCAGCTTGCTGTGTGAAGGCCAGGAGCAGAGGCCAGAGCTGCGCAAGAGTGCCAGCAGCACTGTATGGCAGGCACAGCCAGGTGAGGCCAGCACTAGTCCCCGGACTCTGGAGGAAGAGGGGTGCCAGACTGAGAACATGGAGCAAGCGCAGACCTCGAGCCCTCGGTCACAGGCCGGTGCTGGAGGCCACTGGAGAAGCAGCACCGTTGGCAATGTGTCTACCATGGGCGTCGGAGACCTGTGTCGCCTACGGGCCCCCAGTGTGGCAGTTGTGCAGAGGAGCCACTCAGACTTAGTCCATAGTACCCAGACCCGGGGTCATGGCGGTGCTCAGAAGGCCAGCCTCAGCTGTTCTGCCCTTGGCGGCTCACCTGTCCACAGGGCTCAGCTGCAGCCTGGAAGTGTTACCGGTCAAGCAGGCCAGACCCCTGCAGTCCTGCCAAGTGACCTGGCTTCAGAGGACGGGACTTCTAAATCAGCCTGCATGTTGGGGGAGAGTCAGGTATTAGTGCCAGCTGTGAAACTGGAAGGTCCAACTGGTCTCATCAGCAGTCCCCAGGGTGGACCCAAAGCTACTGGGCAGCTATCTACCACTTCCTGCCATGCTCTGCCCCCAGCAGCTCTGCTCTGCACTGTGAGGGAGGCTGCAGCTGGTGGTTGCTGCCATGCCCTGCCTGCCACAGGCATCCTGGCCTTTCCCAAATTGGTGGCATCAGTGAGTGAGTCTGGGTTGCAGGCTCAGTGTGGGATGAAGTTCCACTGTAAGATGCCTGGGGGCATTTCTGGGCACCCTCACTGCTGTGTCCACCCTTGGGGGCCTACAGGGCTAGCCACAGAGTCTGGCTCCAGGACCAAAGATGTGTGGACCATGACCTCAGCCACTGACTTGGCCTTGGGTGTGGCATCAGCCCAGGATGCCGGGGTTCAGGTAGCTCCAGTGGCAGCCTGCAAGGCTGTGGCTACCAGCCCATCCCTGGAAGCACCTGAGACTCTGAACATATTCCCAGAGGTAATGCTGGGGTCCGGCCTTCAACGGGCTTCATCCCCCGTGAAGGAAGTGCGATGGGACGCTGAGGGCATGACATGGGAGGTATATGGAGCCTCAGTGGATCCTGAGGTGCTTGGCATTGCCATCCAGAAGCACCTGGAGATGCAGTTTGAACAGCTGCAGCAGGCGCCAGCCAGTGAGGACAGCCTATCTGCAGAGGGCCGCAGGGGCCCTCTGCGGGCTGTCATGCAGTCGCTGAGGCGCCCCAGCTGCTGTGGCTGCTCTGGAGCTGCTCCCGAATGAGGAATTGTGACCTTGAAGCTGGCCCTGACTCTAGACTTGGTCCTACGCCGGTGACAGTCGCAGCGGGGACTCTGTGTCTGTGTCACCAGAACCCACCCTCTCACTTGAACATCAGCCTTGGGCTTGCCGTTCCGTGCAGCTGGGCTGTCTTTTAAGGGCTTGATTCCCAAGAGCCACGTCTCCATTCTGGGCTCTGGACTTTGGGACAGGGTTTTTGCATGGCACATCAGCAAAATCCTGATTTTTTTCCTGTAAAAGTACTTAACTGTTTGTTTAGTCCGTCCTCAGAAATTTGCTGTTACTCCCCCAGGACTCTTGGTGGTTTTATTTTTAATAGCATTGCTAGGAAGTAGTGAATTGTGACACTACGCAGGAGGTCCAGGTGGCGGGGATTGTCTTGGTCCTTAGAGAAGGGACATTGCTGGAGGCCTCCTGCCTGCCATATCCTGTGCTCATCACCTACCTTGTTGAGGTTTCACCCCTTTTCAGATGTCACAGCAGAAGTCTGGCAAGGATCTAGCTGATGAGCTCTGAGGTAGACAGTTTGGTATAGTATGGAAGGTTTAGAGCTGGGGCTAGCTGAGCCCTGGTGCTGGCCTGAGACATATACCTGGGCCAGCTCAGTGTAGCTGGCGACAGGAAGGACTAATTGAATGCATAATCTCTGCCAGGTTCTGAGGGTGTGTGAGGAACGAGACACAGTCACTGCCCATGGAGTGCAGGGACCAGAGCATTACAGAAGGGCTGTGTGTATATCACTTGGAGGGGGGTTCCAAAAGCCTGCCCCTGCAGGTCACTGTATCAGGCCCCCTGCCTCAGGAAGTGGTGACCAGGTGGCCACCTGTCCCCAAATGTGTTGCAGTACTTGAAAGGGGTACCTTCCTCACCCCACTCCATTGGCTTTTATCCTAGCTGGTACAGTTCTTCTGGGAGGGAGCTGGCCAGGGGGCCTGGGCTTGGGGTTCCCCCTAGATAGGCAATGGCTAGAGATGAGAGGCTCTCAATGTCAGGGTTAGAAATGGCTTATGTTAGAAATGGCCTAGCATGGGCTAGGCAGTAGGGGCAAGCAGATTTGGGTGGGGAGAGGGACCACAGCCTTAGCTGCCTGATTTTATTACCCAAGGGCTTCTCAAGGCCCAGGAGGATTGGGGTAGTCTGTTGAAGATCCTGGGCTCCTGGAATAGAGCCCCTCAGGTCATACATGTGAGATAGCTCTGGGGTTAGGTAGAATCAGGGCCTCTGATTTGGCCATGTTCCTGTAGGACTGAAGCTCTAATAAATTGTGCAAGGGGGCGGGGTTGAGGCCACTCCTGGGACCCTGGGGCCTGAAAGATGGCTTATCTGCCCCATCTGCAAGGTCCTGGTGCTCACTGAAGTAGGGAAACCTCTGCATCATGGCTTATGGTTTGGAGGAGGAATGGCATGCCAATGGGTCAAAGAAACAGGCAAGATAGGCTGGCCTTCTGGGTGGGGAGCATCGGTCTTACTGGTTCTATGCCTTTCCCAGGGAGCAAACACACCCCTTAAAGTCCTGGGCACGTGTGAATATTTGTGTGATACAAGGCAAGTACTTCGTGCTCTGGGGTATGGCATATGGTCACCTTGTCTCCTCCACACATGGTACCAGCAGCCCAGCCTCGGAGCCTAAATGGGAGTGAGTGGATAGCTTTGGGGGCCTGGGAGCAATGCCACCTTCACACAGGACCACAGCTGAGAAGGCTATTGACACAGAGGGCCTGGGCAGGTGGGTGACGTGGAGACAGGTTGGAGATGTCCGTTCTGCTGAAATAAGGTGAGCCACTGTTTCGGGTACCATTGGTGTTCATCGGCTGGGAGGCTGGCTGACAGGATCTGCCGAAGGTGGGGGAAGATTCCCACACCCGGGTGTACAGTCTGTTCAGTGAAAAGAAGTCAAGGAGGCTGAGATCCTTTCATCTGGGGCAGGAGGACAGTGAGGCCACTTTCTGGGTCAAGCGAGGGTGGGTGGGCAGGCTCCGGAGGTCCACGTGAAGGGAAACATACCAGGGCTTGCCTATTGATAGTGAGACCTATTGCAAGACCTTCTCCTCTGCCACATGCAGCTCTCAAATTCATTGTTGGGCAGATTGTGCCAACCTGCAATTCCTGTGCTGTACCTGGTACCCAGATGAAAGCCAGGGTGGGCCCACTGTGGTCAGGACAGACCAGCCAGCCACCCACTTCATCCTGATCTGATATCAGCTTCATCTTGACTGATAAACATCTGTATGATGGTGCCTGAACCCAGCCCAGCCTGTGTGTTGGTTGGAACCCCTGGAACACCCACTAGCTCAGCTAGCTGTACAGCCCCTGTTCCCAGGTCTGCCTGTGGCACCTGTTGACTTAATTTCTGAGCTGGACTCATTCTTTGTCCCTTATGGGCCCCCTCCTGGGTAAGGCCAATTTGGGTACTGGACCAGGGGCTGTTGAACATGGTCACTGACTTTCCTTATAGACTGCTGCTCTTGGACTCTTGATTTCTGGCTGGACATTTGGGGTCCCCCTTGGAGGTGGTGGACTCACTGTCTATGTTTGTCTGCTTTTGAATTAAAAATAAATACAAGTTGAGAGATCAGAGCTTTGCCAAGCTTTGGCAGAACTGGGACATTGGGCATGCCTAGTCTTGTTTCCTTTGTTCTGGTAAATTCTGTCCTGAGGCATAAACCCCAGAATTCAAGGGCTCTGTGTCCTGGTAGGTTTCCTCTCTGTCTTCTGGGGCTACCCCCTTCTGTCTAATTATTCTCCTTCTGAGGCACCTTGGGCCTTGGACAGCTGAAGCCTGGCTTCCCGGGGCTTCTAGGACTGCCTTCCTGTGGATAGCACCCAAGGAGTGCAGGCCTTGTCTGGTTCCAGGCTGCATCACTCTCTCAGGGAACCACTTCAAATGTAGGCTCTTTACCTGCTGGTGGTCACAGTACTGGGGAGGGGAGGGAGTAGAGAAGGGCCCTCTTCCACTGTGACATCACCTGTCCCAGTCTCTGTCCCCTGGATATGTTAGGTTATTATTTGACAGTGGCTGAAGTGGACCCTCCCCATGTAGGTCCTAATAATTTGGGCTTGGGGTGGGCCACCATAGTGTAGGGCTTTAGAGCTGGGGATTGAACTCTGGATTCACACTGATGTTCATAAAATCTTGATCAAGGCACCGGTCCTGGAGACCTGAGACTTCTTCAGCTCTACAATGGTGTGGTAGCAGGAGCTCATTTTTGGCTTGTGGGAATGGAGTTGCATAACCTGGGCTCCAGTTAGTGCTGGGCTCACGCTGGTGTTGCCCAGGGTTTCATGGCTGCAGGATGGGGCTGCTAGCTCTTTGCTGCTGGCCTGGCTGCTCCTGTAGCCCACGTCCCATTCCTTGAACATTCCTCCTTCAGAGCCTTATCCCAGGTTCTTCACCCCCAGTTTTGTGCCCTGTACAGGACATGTGCCTTCTGGCTGGGGAGCCTCTGAAATCGGTTCCAAGAGCCACACAGAGGAGGAGATCGCTCCCTGCCGGTCTGTTGAGGCGAGGAGATAGAAGCCAAGCAAGGATGTGACCTGAGGCCAGTCTAGACCCACGGCAGAGCTCTGGATCTCCCAGGGTGGACAGTAGACCCTGGGTGCTTTAGCTCCTGGGTGTGCAGCTTGGAAGCTCCAGGAGCCTTGAGGTAGCCCTCTGTATGGAGCCCTAAGGTCTGTCCCAAAGGGAGTGCTGTGTACCCACAGGTATGTGCATTTGTGCCTGCATCTGCCCATCACCCAGTCCATACGGCCTGTGGGCCACAGACCGCCCAGGCCTTTCCTCTGGATGCAATTAGAAAGAGTTCCCCTGTGCTGCCAGGTGACCTTGATCGAAGGTGAAGCTTGGCATCTCTCCGTGTTGAGTTCTTTCTCATTTGTCATTTGGCTTGGCCCAGTTTTATCATCTGAAGCTATGACTAGTCCTTTATGAGTGCGCATCCAATGTGTCGGGCCGGGTAGGGCCACTGTGGTGTCTAAAGTGTGGCACTGGATTACTCTATTGTCATCATGGTCCCCAGCACACCCCTCCCCCACAATCCTCGCAAACATCATGGGGGAGTCATTCAAGGCCAATTTGTTAAAAATCAACATCACCTAAGTCCAGTCCCAGAACCCTCTCCTTCAACAGAGGAGGAGGCCGGTGTGGCCTAACCGGGGTGGTGTGGCGGGGTCGGGGGGTGGGTGGGTGGGGGCCTCACTCAGCAGGGCTGCCTCCTCCTACTTTATCTGCTTCTGTTTGACTCACTGTTGGAGTTCAGTGAGCTAAGATTTAAACTCCATCTTCTTGTCCTTTGGGGAACAGAGGCCAGCTCCACTCTTAGCCTTGGCACACCTGCTTAGCCTCCTAAAAGCTGTTCCTGGCACATGGGGCCTAACCTCCTAGTTTCCTGGAAGGTGACATTGAGGGTCAGCAAGGAATCTCCTTAATATCTGGTCTTTAGAAACCTCATTGAGCCCTACAGTTTGCTCACCTGCTTTGGAAGGAGTCCCTAGAAGGACCCGAGAACCATGTTGACTTGTAGGATTGGGAGAACACAGGATTTGTGCTGGGTCTGTGGTCACAGAGCTGTAAGGGCACCTGGAAACGTTGAGCTTGTTAAAAAACCAAGGCAAATCAAAGTGTCGCAGACGGATCAGATTGGGGCAGCTGGGCAGTGTCCGACTCTTTCTGCAAGAGCTGGGCACATGTCACCTTTGCTATCCTTGAGCCGTGACTCTGCAGGATTCACGCTGAGTCATGGGCCACCCTCCCCCTCGCTGCCAGCCAGAGACAGCGCAGCAAGGAGGCAGGTCCGGGTCCTGAAACATGAGCTCTCCAAACAGATATCCTAAAACCCATCTTCTGTGGCCTCACTTTATTAGGAGGGGATGTGAACTGGGGGCTCGAAGCTTGGACTGTGAAGTGTGTTCCCTTTTACAGGTACCCACAGACTTGCCTAGTCTGCCTTGGCCTGGGACGGTTCATTTCACAGCGTCTTTCTGGAGAATAACCCTAGAGTGCCCTTTCTGCACAGGGACCCTCTTCCCCTCCATGTTCTTTCTCCAGCGTCTCTTCCCCTTTCTGTCTCAATTCCTCTTGTCCCTAGAACACTTTGTCTCTCCACTGTCCCAATATCCCTGTCCCTGGAGCTTCCTTCAGTTTATGTCAGGGGCCTGTCCTGCCTTGGCTCGGTCACCCCAAACCTCAGTCTTTTTCTTCCTATGATCTGGAGCATTTCCCCTAGGCCAAGGCTTGGTCTGGGTCTCAGTGTCCTTGATTTTGGGGGGCTAAGCCCCTCTCCTCCACCTGTTTTGTTTCTTGCTGGACACACACTAAAGGACTGTGTTCACAAAACGCTTTCCGAGCAGACCCTTAGACAGGGAGGCCTCACTGGGGTCCCTCTGCTGGCTTCCCATTGCCTTGGGCCAGAAGAAGAAATTGCTTGTCAGTGGTCCTGCTGGGTGAATGCAAGGACTCCAGGCTGGCTAGAAGGGCATCCCAGGAGTTCTAGGTTTGCTGGGCACACTTGCTGGCGTGAGGTGGGTCGTCTCTTCCTTTGATGTTCAGAATCTTGCTCGGCTTGATAGGTTTGGGTGTGGTTTGAGCCTCCTTGGGGTGGGCATAGCAACACTGTCTTATCCTTGTGTCTTTCCTGTGTGGAACTGGCCTCCTATCCAGGAAATCAAGTCTAGAGACTGGGTCAGAAGATTTCTGACTGACGCCATGTGCCTACATCTCCCTTCTAGACCTGAGTAGGGCGGAAGCAAGGAGCCTCTGTCAGGCCGGAACTTTCCACATGCTCCCCCAGAGCTAAACTGGGATGCTGGAGTGCAGGGGCAAAGAGAGAGTGGTCTTCTAACCGCATACCCCTTCTGTCCTCAAGGTAGCTGTCTGTCTGTCCCCTGTTCCTGCTTTTCTTCGCTCAGTTTTAAAGGAAGGTCTGAGAAGACAGTGGCCATGGGTGACATTTTGTATGTATGTTCCTGGATGCTTTACTTTGAAGAGTTTCTGCTTTTCTTATTGTAGAGCTGGGGGTATGAAGGAGGGAAAAGGTTTCTTGTGCAGGTTTCCATTCCTAAACTCACCGTGCATGGCTTATTTTTCTTGAGGCGGACACTCCTCTGGGTAGGGCAGCAGCTAGGAATGTGGTCACAGGTCATTGGCCTGGGAGCATTGCTGAGGCCCACGTCAGCAAGGAGAGCCATGCTTTAACAGAGATTTTACCATTTATTTTTTCATTAGTTTGGGCTTTAAGATATTACATTAAGACATTATTTGTCTTAACTACAAAATCTTCTGGCATGCCTGTACAGTTGGTTCCTAGCCACTGCCTGATTTCCTGGGCCAGGCTCTTGAGTCCCCTCCTGCTCTGGGACTGGGGCTGAGAGCAGAAGCTCTTTCCAGCACACACTGCAGCTGCTCCACACTGTCCCCAGGGTGACCAGATGCCCCCTAGTGGGAAGGTGGGGCACAGCATGGGAGCCACGTACTGGGTGGGGAGTGGGAACAGTGATGTATCTATCAACCGTGTCCAGTTTCACGGTGAAGGGGGAATCTCCAGGGCTGGTGGATGGCCATCTGGGCAGGCAGTCTCTTCACTGATGAGTCCATTTCTGACACCTAACCCCTTAACACTCCCTGCCTGTGGGGGCTGCGGTCTAACTGGACCACAGTAAGAGGATCCAGAGAAGACAGAGACAGGGAAGTTAGAGTCAGGGCAGCCGCATAAGGCACTGTTGGAAGGGACACTCATTCTCTCTAAACCTTCCACTCCGTATGGACTCCGTGGGTGAGGGGCTGAGTGGGAACCCGTCCCTCCCACCTAGCCCACATGGTTGTGTAGATCTAACTTTGGCTTACCTTCGCCTCTCAACTCACCCAGAGCCTCAAATGTGCTTGGCTGTCTCACCCAAGATG
This sequence comes from Peromyscus aztecus, assembly GCA_902168405.1. Classification (NCBI taxonomy): domain Eukaryota; kingdom Metazoa; phylum Chordata; class Mammalia; order Rodentia; family Cricetidae; genus Peromyscus; species Peromyscus aztecus. The sequence continues at coordinate 4,679 of CABHPQ010164710.1, read as the reverse complement.
GTCTCCCCAGGCCTGAGGAAAGGGTGTGGACGGTCAGGGCTCTCCTTGATCTGGGCATGTCTGGCAGAAGAGGCCAGAGGGAGGGGAATAGGAATAGGGTGGACGTGAAAGTGAGCCACCACAGGAGGTGACTGGACGAGACGGACTGGACCTAAAGCTCCTTGTGGGGAGGCAGCATCTCTACTGCCTAGGTGGGAGTCTAGAGGGTTGAGAGAGCGCACCTGCTCACAGAGGGTGGGTGAGAGGACAGGGATTTCACCAAGGAAGTGGGAATGATGGGTATGCATGGGAATGAAGAGTAGGATGTGAGCAGGTGCCCTGGCTTCTCTTCCGGAGTGTGGGGCAAGCGCTCCTCCCTCTCCGTGTTCACATGGCGGCTCTGGGGTGCTGTCTTAGGCTCTCCTGACTTCGAGTAACTGAATTGTGAAATGAAAGTTACCCGAATGGTTAGAATGCTTCCTTCCCACTTAAGAATTCAGGAGGTCTCTGGTTCCAGGCTTGGTTCTGTGGCTCAACACACATATCGAATTCTTTCCAGCTATCTGCTCTGCCATCTTTAGGGTCTTAGTGAGGGCTGACCTCGTGGTCACATGATAGCTGCTGCACCTCCAGGCATCATATTCTCATCCAAATCTGCCACAAGAAGATATTGGCACACATAATTAAAAGATTAAAAATTGGGTTTCTTAGTCTGGTTCATAAAATAATTTTAAAATGGTCCCTGGAGGAAATTCGAGGGCGGTTTTACTGGACTTTGTTGGGGGGGGGCAGGGCGGAAAACGGCAGGCGAGCTGTGGGTCTGAGCTGTTGCCAGAAGGAAGGAGACGAAGAAGAGGGGGAGAGAAACCGACACCGGTTGATTAGACCAGCTCCGGTCTGCTACGGAGGTCACTAAGCGCCCCCCCCCCCAATAAACTGCTGCATGGTGGATGGAGGAGGAACAGCTTCAGAAAAAGAGGGAGACCTCCCAGAGTGTCTGGGAACTCAACTCATACCCAGGCTTTGACCAGTATCGGAAAGAAAAAGAAATAGATGATAAGGAGAAGTTACGTTTTTACGAGTAACTTAGAAAAGCAAGCAGGTTCTGCAGAGACATTCCGCGAGCCTTTGCAGTGAGGGCGGGTTCTGAGAGGGACAAGGACATCATCTCATTCAAGCGATGACCTTAGTCTTCTCACCTTAGCATGTCTTCAGGTAAACCAAATTTGGGTAGCGAAGTTCGGGGGTGGTCCTGGCCAGGTGATTGACAGGCCAGCTCCATTAACCCTCAGGAGGAGACAATAGTATAGAATGCTTGTCTCTGGTCTCCTGACCTGGTAACCAGTGGTCTCTTTATGACATCTGTGGTTTTGAATGTCATCTAGTGGGACTCGTGTGGCAGGCAGCCTTTTCAGACTGGCTTCTGTCACCTTCCTGTATGTCTTCATGGCTTGTGTAGGAAGCCATGTGTACGTCTTCACCGCTTGTGAGTAAGAATGTGATGTTGAGGCTACACAAGCTTGTGGCAGCTCCTCCCTTTCACGGATACCCCACTGAGACATTACCGGGGAGTACTTAGCTAAAGGACTTCTAGTGCCAGACTCTCTCACCTGGGAAGTGAGTTTTCACCGAAGGGGGTACAGGTTGGCCACATATCCTGCTCCCCACCCTCTCCCCTACCTCTTGCCTGGGCATCAGAAAGTCTGGCTGCAGACTCCTGCTGTGAAACCTTCCCTAGCCTCAGACACAACTCTGGAACTCTCAAACTCTCACGTTTGGTTTGCTGTGTGGGCTCTGCGCCCTGTCTTCAGAGACCCTGCCATGCTGTCTGTCTCGTGTGCTGGCCTGAGCTCTCCTTGGAGCCTCCACCATGGCTGTTGCCTCTCTGTCTGTCTGTCCATGATGTTAGTAACTTTCATCATAAACTCTGTACTCCCCGGTAATATGTCCCAGTGTCCTTGAATCCCCTCTGAAGCTGTTCAGTTTGTTCACTTCCTTTTAGTGCTGAGCAGTATTTTATGGTATGGCTGTACCAAAGTCTGTCTGTCCTGCTGAAGGACATCTTGTTTGCTATGTTTGGGATTCATAAATAAGGCTTCTACAAACCTTGTCATACGGATGCAACAAAAGTCCAGTTTGGTTGGGTAAATTCTTAGGAGCGTGATACCGGATTGAGTGGCAAGATGGGGCTCTGGCAACTCCCAGTTCAAAGCCATCTCTCCCAGCGGCCGCCCAAATTTGTATTCCCACTAGCAAATAGGAGAGGTTTGTTTCTCATCTTTTTTATCTTTAGTTAATACAAGCTAAAGTATCACTGTGTACAAAATTTCGTGGGTGTGTGTGAGACTACCTGTAGAGAAACTTTTTCATCCAACGATACATCAGCAGATTACTTTTCAAAAAGAATTTTACCCACAATGCCTGAAAATGCTCATTTTCACACCCATGTTTGACTGCGTCCTACCAAACTTCAGTATTTTGGCAATTTGACAAGTGAATAAAAGGGTATTTCCCACAAGGCTTTCACTACGAGCCAGTGACGCAGTGTTCTGTCCGACTGCCTGGGTGAGAGTCTTTCTCTGGTGACTTTCAAGATGTGTAATGTTGGGTAAGTTACTGAATGTCTCTGGACTTCAGTCCCTCCACCTGTAAAGTGAATTAAGCAGCGGTCCTTGCCTTGTTAATTGGACTTGAAGGCTCAAAGGTATCCATCGTGTAAATGCTAACACCGCCCATCTCTAAGTACGTGGTAAGTTAATGAATATTATTATGTAATATTTTTGTGACAGTTTGGGTTTCTTGGCTTGTGATCTGGCAGTTCATATCGATTCCTTATTTTCTCTGGATTTTTCTTTTGCATATTAATTGACTGGAGCTCTTTGTGTCTTAATAAATTTCATACATATGTCATTTGTGTTTTTTTTTTTTTTTATCGTAGTGTTGGATTTGTCTCTGGTTCTGAACCAGTGTGTGACGTTCTTCTCTGGGACCCAACTCACGCAGCCCCACGTTTCCCATCGACGGTTTCCTTCTGAGGACTGTCACACCAGTCAAGCCAGTGTATTTGTCAGTAAGGGAGGAGGCTGGCCAAGGCGGGCCAAGCAGCCTGCCAGGACACCAGGGAGTTAGTGTCCAGTTCAGACCTTCTCTCGGTTTCTTAGGTTTGGCCTTTACTCGTAGAAAGAGGAGGGGGTTAGAGGGTTAGGGAGGAGAAGGTCCGAGTCACCAAGATAGGCAGCTTCAACGTGTCCCCCTCCCAGAACCCAGGAACTTGGGTCCCTTGCTCTGGTAAGTTTGGACTATCCAAATGGAGGATATGAGTTCACTGAGAGAGGCTCCCTGCATGGTTTGTGGTTGAAGAACAGGTGTGTGTGTGTGTGTGTGTGTGTGTGTGTGTGTGTGTGTGTGTGTGTGTTCATGTAGTATTTTGAGATTGGTATAGCTTCAAACTGAAGCTCTTCCTGACTTCCAAGTGATGGAACTACCAGCGTGAGCCACTAGGCCTGGCTCAATGTGTCTGATCTTGATAAAGTTCCCCAGCATCGGAATGTAGAACAAGACTTTGAACTGGATGAAAACGATCGTCAGGCCTCGGCTGTTCAGCTGTCTGTTTCACAGTGCTCCTCAACTTGTGATGGGCTGTGTCCTGATCAATTCACCCATGTTCAAACCTGGCCTAAGGTCAACCTAGAGTATCCTGTCCTTTTCTGGACTCTGTAGCATTCTCTACATCTCCCAAGGTATGATCCAGTGAAAAAGCCTGTGGGTATACCAGAGCCTGGCTGGCAGGTTTCCTTCTGGGTAGCTCAGGGTCCTTGACAGTGGTTACCAGTCTCATGGATTGATGCCAAGTTACAGCCAAGTGCTATTTGTTTACTTGTTAGTTTATTTGTTTACCGATAGGGTCTTACTCTGGAGTCCAGGCTGGCATAGAACGCGTGCTTCAGTCCCGCAGGTCCCAGAGTTACAGGCAGGAGCCACCATACCTGGCCTCCCTCATCTTCATTCTTAGCACTCTAGTTCTCACAGCCACAGGACGTGGCATGTCAGTCCATTTCCTAAATGCTGCAGGTCAGATAACTTACAAAGAACAAGGGTTATTCGGTTCGTGATGCTGAAGGCTGGGATGTTGGCGATCAGGTGGTCGTATCTGGTAAGGCTCTTTCTGCTGGTAGGGATTTAGCAGTTGACCCCAGCGTAGCACCTAGACACAAGGTCCTATGTGTCCTCCTGCCCTTTCCTGCCTTTCTATAGCCACAGTCCTATGGGATCAGGGTCCCACCTCAACAGCTTCAGTTAGTCTCCAGATGAGCCCCATCATTCCCTCTGTGTAGTGTGGAGACAAAGACCAGCAGGCCAGGGGTGTGCCTGAGTCTCCCAAGCCTGGCCTACCACCACCAGGGCCACTTGTCAAGGTCTGCAGTAAATCAGTAAGTTGCACAAGAAACATGGCTTTGCAGGGCCTCCTCTTACAGATCACCTAGTACAGCCTCAAGTCAGGCCAAGCCACCATAGCTTTCCTCTTTGTGATTCTCAGGCCTACTTCTACACCCTGGACATCCTGTCTAAGCCCGGATGCCTCTCCTGATTGAAGGGGCCACTGCTGTACCCTGGAACTCTCTGCTGGGCTAGCATTCTAAAATCATTCCTTCAACCACTCACTCAGTAAACACTGCCTGAGACCTGCGGTGAGCTATGCA
>CABHPQ010164709.1:52543-83180 GCA_902168405.1 Peromyscus aztecus | reverse complement strand
ACGCTAAAAGAAAACATTCAGGCCCTGGGGAAAGCAATGGGCTGGGCTATGGTGCTCTTATTTAGGGCTTAATTAGGAAGCCGGCCTGGAAGCGGAGGCTCTTGCATCACCAGCGATCAAGGCAGTTTAGGGAGCTTCAACCAAGCGCCTCACGACAGGTGGTCACGGGCCCCTGGGCCCTTGCAGCCTTCTCTGGCAGCGTCAGGAGAACTCCTGGGACCAGTCTGACAGCAGAGAAGAACAACGTGGGAAGGCCAGTGGGTCACCCGTGCCTTCCTGAGGCTGGCAACGGGATGTGGAGAGAGGAAAGCAAGGCGATGGCTAGATTTGAGAATGAAACTAGGCAACGCCAAAGTCAGGACATAAATGAGAAATTCATTTCCGCCTGTGTAGTCTCTCCAAATTCCAAAACCAGTTTATTGCAGCTATTCCCCCAGGCCCACCTCCCCTACCCCGCCCCCCCAAGCCGCGGGAGCACTTTTCTATCGCTTAATTTATTAAACTTTGCATCTACGCTTTTTTTTTAAAGGGCGGATTACAGTTTAGCGCGGTGAAACGTTTGTCGCGCGCGCGAGCGTCGCCCTGCGGTCCGGAGATCGCCTACCTGGTGGGACCAGCTCGACTCCAGGGTCATGCTCCGCTCTCTCGCCAGCCGGTTTTCTAGCAGAGCTGGAGCAAGTCTGATTCACTAATCATCCCTTGCTGAACTTTTGCCCGCGCTTGGAGTGGGTGGAGCTTTCCTCCCACCCTTTTGCCTGAGGGTGTTTGATTTTCATGTTTTGATTTTTTTTTTTTCCGCCCAGCATCAGAGTTTTTCGAAGTCACTGGGAATCTGAGTCACCGATGACAGCAGAGATCTTTAGTGGCACCAGGCTCTGGGCAAGACCACTCGATTGTCTGGGGATCTAGTGCCGCGGCTGGAAGAGGTCAAGGCAAGGGCCAGGAGAGGTTAGCAGACCAGGATAAATTACAGTACTCTCCGGGCATCCATCTAGTCTCCTTCTCTCTGACAACCTGTCCTGAACCTTGCCAACCTTAGCCAGACCTCCTCTTCTGCGTGACCAAAACCCCAAGGGTGGCGGTCCTGCACCTGCCGCTTTGGCCCCTGCTCCAGTTCTGGGAGCTATTTGAAGAGAACTCCATGGCAAGCTGCGGACCGGCCACCACATTTCTCGACACGCCGGCAATAGCCTGGCTCACAGCTTGGACAGCTGGGAGCGCGCTCCTTCCCGAACCAGCGTTGCCATAGGCGCCGGGTAGAAGGCCCAGGCAGCCCGGGAGTTGGGGACTCCTGCGATTGGTGCATGGAGGATGGTGTGTGGAATGTTGAAAGCAGAGATCACCTTCAGGGCGTCATCCCTCACGGACTCGCACAAATCCAGCAACTGCAAAACACGGCACAAAGGGATAGGTCGGATGTGAGCGCGCTCACGGAGGACTTACCATCGGCCCCCAATCACTCAGAAGGGCAGAAATTCCCCCACAACACAGGAAGTTATTGTTTCTAAACAACCTGTGTCTTCTTTAAAATTTCTAAGTCTCTGACCCTCAGGTCCGGCCGAAATCTAGGTTTTTCCGCTAAGCGGCTAAGGATAGGGGCTCTTTCCCAATACTATCCTGGTAACTAGAGACTCGGGTTTGAGAATGAACGCAGTCTCCTCTCAGCTCCCTTTTCTTCTTCCTGCCCTTCTTCACCTCTGGAGTGCCACCCTCTGGCGCGCAGAGGCAACTGACAATAAGAGCCTCTGAAAAGATGAGGGGCCGGAAAAGACCTGACTCATCTCGCCAGAAGGGTGCCAACAAAGCCTGAAATGAGCAAGCCAGGGTCCCCGTGACTGGAGTGGACCACCAAGCAAGCCAAGACTAGGCGCTGATCACTTTCCGTGCTCTCCAACTGTGCAAAATGGACGAGCGGTCGCCTGCACTCTGCTAGCCAGTGCAGGTACATCCGGATAGACTTCCCAGAAGAAGTGTGTGTGTGTGTGGGGGGGGGGGGGGGGGGGGGGGAATGTGGCAGGCCAGAGCTTTGGAGAAGTTGCACTGGCTGCCTGTGTTTCTATTTCACTTTCCATGATTTAGGTGCCAGCACGCACAAGGGCAGAGGCCTGTTTTTCTTTTCCCAAAGCAGCTACATACTGTAACTCTGACATTTTTTCAAGTCTTCATAAAGCTGGCTATACATTTCTTTGACTGACTAAATCACAACAACCTTCAGGCTTCATGGTTTGTTTTTATAGTTTTAAAAACCACTTTTATGGGCTCCATCTTTATCTTTGTGTGCTGTCCATATTTTAAGACTTTTTCCCCCTGCAACAGCCCCCCTCAAAAAAAATTTCAGGTGTTCAGAAACTATAGTGACTGCCCAAATGAAAGAGAGAGGTGGAAAGAAGTGTGGAGGGGGGTGGACACATTCAAGGGCTTCTTCCTTAAAAATGTGCCCCACTGCACCAGTGATTTCTAATGAAAAGCCTCGTTCTTCACACACCGTGGGTTAGGCACCATCAAATAAGTACTGAAAAGACTTTGATCACATTTGCAAGATGCGACAAGACAGACTGTAACTGACCAGGGTTTCCAAGTCTGTAATTAATACTCTTGACAAATCCCCAACTAATCTGTCAACTCTTGATGTCTTTAACCACACATTTCAAAACCATGATGGTATACACAGCCCCTGAACTTGCCACATGTTGTCATTCAAGGTAATGTTCCCTCTGGGTTTCATTAAGGCAGCTAGGCAACTCTTGTCATGTCGTCACCAATGGGGGAAACTCACTTTGAAAGAAGGCTTATGAGAGACCACCACGGGTTTCATTTGTCTAGTGCTCACTACAGACTTAAAGGTCAGAGGTAGAAATTACAGAAAGGGGTCTCTATTTGCTGTGAAGAGGAGGAGGAGAAAGAAGAGGAAAGAATAATAATAATAATAATAATAATATAACAAGAAGAAGAAGGAGGAGAAGGAGAAGAAGAAGAAGAAGAAGAAGAAGAAGAAGAAGAAGAAGAAGAAGAAGAAGAAGAAGAAGAAGAAGAAGAAGAAGAAGGAAGGACTCACCAGATGGCTGGTGAGGAAGAGTATTTCTGTACTCACAATTCTCCAGTAATGACCCCATCAGACACTGGAAAAGAACATTGGACTGCCTAGGAACACTAAACATTGACTGGCAGGATAGTTTCTAAATCTCAAGTTCTGGAGTAGACTAAAACACCCTTCCTTTCACTTTCTTCATTCTTCCTGCAACAGAACCTTGAATGTATGGAGGGAAGGATGGGCCAGGACTCTCATCATACACCCTACTTCCGTCCAGCTTTTCCTGTTAGTAAGATCATAATCATTACCCCCTTTCACTTCCAATATTTGAACTGTAGTCCTGTCCTGTGTTGGGTACCATAATGGACTTGAAAAGCTCATGTGCACACTGCACACTGAAGACAGTCATAACCTCTTGCATCAGGAAGCTATTGCAAAATTTCAGAGGCTTCAAAAAATGAAACCTAAGGGCTGGAGATATGTCTCAGTGGTTAAGCACACTTACTACTCTTGCAGAGGACCTTGGATCAGTTACCAGCACCCACATGGTGGCTGACAGTTGTCTGTAACTCCAGTTCCAGGGGATCTAGTGCTCTCTTTTGGCCTTCCAGGGACACACATGGTGCATATACATACATGTAAGCAAACACTCATACACATAAAATAAAAATAAATCTTAAAATAAAATAAAGACACAATCCCCTTAATTTAAAAAAAAAAGTACTTGAGTAGGGCCTAGAGAGATGGCTCAGGGTGCTCTTTCAGAGGACTGTTATCAGATTTTCTTTAGACTGCCAGCCCCCAAATGATGACACGGAGATTTCTTATTAATTATGAAAACTTGGCTTTAGCTGAGGCTCGTTCCTAATAACTTATAACTTAACCCATTTATATTAGCCTACATTCTGCCACACGGCTCGTTACCTCTCCCCTGTACTGTACATTCAACTTCCCCACGTCTCGCTGGCAAATTCCCCATGCCTCAGATTCCTCCCAGAGTTCCCATCTCTCTCCAGAAGTGCCTCCTATCCTCTCCTGCCTAGTTATTGGCCATTCAGCTCTTTATTAAGCCAATCAGAGGTGCCTTTCACACAGTGTTAACTAATGTCCTGCAACAGAGGGCCCAGGTTTGGTTCCCAGCACCCAGGTCAAGTGGTTCACAACTGCCTGTAACACCAGTTCCATGGGATCTGATGCCCTTTTTTGGCCTCCGAAGGTACTTGTATGTATGTATGTATGTATGTATGTATGTATGTATGTATGTATGTGGTACACATACAGACTAGCAGACATGCACAGAGACACATAAGATAATAAATAGCAAATAAGAAAGCAAGCAGAAGCATGAGGATCAAGACTGTGGCTGTATTACTATGGAACCTTGGAGGAGGGATTCCTGTCTCGTCTGGCTCTCTATACCCTCCTGTTGGAGTTTCTTACTTCTCTCCTGTTTGACTCTCCCTGCGCTGCCATATCCAACTAGGATAGGGTAGCCTAGCCCCGGCAGTCTCTAAGCTTCCCACCCTCTAAGCTCTCTGATCTCCACTCAGCAAGGCCCTGACAATACAGGAGTTTGCAGAGTGTGCCCCCCCCACACGGTCTGCACTCTGCACATAAAGATTTCCTGCTTCTGTGTCTTGCCTCTGCTTCCAGCTCCAGATGCTTTTGGGGAAACCCATGAAATGCATGGAGAGGTGAGTAGCTAATCAGTTTCCTGCTTGGACACTGCGCTAGAGTCTGTATACCCATGCCATGAATGTGAGAGGGCATATGGCTCACTTAGCCAGTAGAACGTGGAGAAAGGGAATTCCACAGCCTAGGTCTTGAAGAGGCCTTGTATTCCCGTTCTTGCTTTCCTGTGAGTATGATACCACTGGTTGTCCAGTATCACCTGCTGGAGGATGGAAACTTAATGAAGAAGGACCAAGGAGTCTTGACCAACAGCCAGCACCCACTGCTGATGCTGTCAAAGGGCCACCTTGCCCCTCTCAACACTGTTGTGCCCTCTTGACTGTAACCCTAGAAATGACCACATTTAAGGCTGTAGCCTCACAGACCTGGAATGAATCACTATTGATGGCTAACGTCCAGACATGCAAAGCAAATAAACTTGCTATATCAATTATGCCCTGTTTTCAAAAGGAATCAGTTAGAGTTGACTTCCATCCTCTAAAGGACCATTTGGTATCAAGTAATTTCTTGTCCGCTACTTTCAGCCAACCTGATTTTTGATGAACCTGGATATTGGGAGAGAAGCCAAAAGAGAAGAGGAACTGGGACTGGGGAAGGCCTGGGAGTGAAGAGTGCCTGAGTTCAGTTCTCAGAATCCATACATGGTTATAAGTGCCTGTAACTTCAACTTCATGGCATCTGTGTGTGTGGATACACACAGACACAGAAGCATACATACACACACATAAAAAAGAAAATGAATCTTTTTTTAAGAAGCAAGAGTATCTTCAGGGCTGGAGAGATGGTTTGGTTGTTACTGTACTTGCCACACACACGTGAGGACCCACACCTATGCTATCAAACAAGAGACATAACAGAAACCAGTACAACACACCCCTGCCATGCCAGCACTGCTGGGGGAGGTGGGGACTCCTGGGACTGGCTGGCCAGACAGTCTGGCCCACTCCGTGAGCTCTGAGTTCGGTGAGAAACCCTGTCTCTAAAACGGAGAAAGAGGAGGAGAGCTACCGAGGAAGACACTCGATGTGGACTTTGGCTAGAACATGTGCACACACGAACATGTACACCCATGCACACACACAAGTACACACACACACACACAAGTGAATGGAAATCTTCCAATAATTGAGAAAAACTGTTTGATGTAAAAAGATGTGATGGGGATAAAATCCAAGCTGCTGGGGAGATGAGGTTTTAGTATTACTTCTGTTTTGTTCTTGAGACAGTTTTACTTTATAGCCTTGGTTGGCCTGGAACTCACTTTGTAGGCCAGCCTGACCTCAAACTCAAGATATCCACCTGCCTCTGCCTCTCGAGTGCTGGGATTAAAGGTGTGCACCACCTAGTCTGGCTTCTGTATGATTTGTGGCTATCACTTAATATCTTTGCTCCTGTTGTGACTTATAACACTGGCATTTTCACTGAACACCCAGAGGCCTTGCTCTGGCTCATTCCCTACCCATTTACACCCCTTTAAGATTTTTACCTTGGCTAACTTTGATTGGCAACCTTATTGGATTAATAAACATCTAGAACATTCAGGAGACTCACTTTGTGTATGTGTGTGGTGGGGGAGTTCTGACGGCTTTTAAGGAGAGGATTGCTCTGAGCCAGCCAGGAGAACCACTTTGAATGCAGGCCGAGCCACCCCATTGGCTGGGGTCCTGCCTGAATAAAAATGGGAGAAAGGAGAAAGCCAGCTGAGCGCCAGTTCCCCATCCACTAAGATGTGAGCAGCCTCTGCTGCTGGGTCTTCCCTGCAATGATGGGCTGTACCCTCCAGCTGCGAGCCTATCTAAATCCTTCCTCCTTTGGACTGTCTCCTGCCAGGCATTAGGTCACAGATGTGAGAAAAGTAATCCAAGCTGCTTAGCCTTTATAAAGGCAAACACCATCTCATGGGGTAGCTAGAGAGTAAGTCCTTCCACAGATAACATGCGCTCTCAGCCACCATCTCATTGGTAGTCAGCACAAAAGTCGACATGTCCAATATGTTCATGCAAAGCATAACCTTTCACCTGACTCTGAGGTTCTCTCTCCCGTTTACCCACCCATGCAGAGACAGGACTCTTCTCCTGTCTTTACTGACTACAGGTCCATAGCTCATGGCAGCATCAGGCCTTTGCTTTCTCAAACCCCCAGTTTCAAGAACACATGCTATCTCATGGTGTCTTCTATAGTTAAGATCCAGTAGTTCAAAACAGAATTCTGTGGGTCAGATCGGTCAGGATTCCAGCTGAACACTCTCTGTATCCATTTAAATTCTAGCTGACAGTGTTTTGTGTAATTGGGAAAGTTACATTTGAAGAGGTCACCTTCTAACCCATCCAACAGCAGCAATATCTCTTCATTCAAGCTGAGTAGAGAGTTCAAGGACAGACAGACAGACAGACCTTCAAAATGCTCTTCCTAACCGGGTGGTGGTGGCATATGTCTTTAATCCCAGCACTCGGGAGGCAGAACCAGGTGGATCTTTGTGAGTTTGAGGCCAACCTGGTCTACAGAGCGAGATCCAGGACAGGCACCAAAACTACACAGAGAAACCCTGTCTTGAAAAACCAAAAAAAAAAAAAAAAAGTTCTTCCTATTGCAATGTTTTTCAACTTCAACTGAAAGCAAAGGCCTGATGCTGCCATGAGCATGAGCTATGGACCTGTGGTCAGTAAAGACAGGAGAAGACCCATCCTGTCTCTGCATGGGTGGGTAAACGGGAGAGAGAACCTCAGAGTCAGGTAAAAGGTTATGCTTTGCATTCAACTATTAACTATTTGCTAAGAATTCCTAGAAATGCCCATTTCAGTGAAAGAATGGAGACTTTGAACCTCAGCATTACCATTTTAAACCAAGTATGTTTCTTATCACTTAGAAGTGTCACATAACTCTTGCACGGATTGAGCATATAAAACATCATTATTACTGGGCTGAGGAGATGACTCGATGGTTCAAGTACATGCTGACCAAGTCTGAGGACTGGAGTTCAGATTCCCAGGGCCATGTAAATGACTGTTGGTCATGAGTTCCATCTGTAATTTCAGCCTTAGAAGGCAGAAACAGAATCTTCAGAGTAAGCTAGCTAGCAAGACTAGCTGTATCACCAAACTCTGGGTTTTATTGAGAGACCTTGCCTCAATGAATAAGGTGGGAAAGGACCAATTAAGGATGACTCTTGATATCAATCTCAGGCCTCCACATGCATGCGCATATACACATACGCGAGCACACACGTGTGCTCATACGCATGTAAAAGCATGCGTGCCATACACACATGAAGATGGAAAAATGATGGTGATGATGATGATGATGATTTGTGATCCACAGGCTTGAATCCAGGATCTCATATACATCATGCAAGCACTCCACCCCTGAACTACATCCCTAGCCCTTCCATGATTATTATCACAAATTCTCTAGATTCTCTAGTTAGCAATGAATATGTCTTCTTTCTGCTCCGGCATTTCTCTTACTGAGAATGCTTACTCACCGTTCCTAAGAGTGCTGATACAGGGGCATCAACTTCAACCACTTAATAAAGCGTCTGACATTGATTCACACTGCTGCTGATTCATAAGAGGACCAGTTTCTAAAGAAGGCAAGTGCACACCGCTTTCTCTTCCGAATACAGGAAACCATATGAAAGTATTGGCAAAGGAATTAAAGCAACCACAGGGCTGTGCTTGGTAGCATTTTTAACAGACAAAGGCATTTACACAAAACGAGAAAGAATATTCAATTAGGTGGTTATCATAGAGCTGCAGCATTAGTTTCACACCTTTTAATACCAAAGAATATGGTATTTTAATCAACTGATGGTTTAGCCTGATAACTACATAACCAAGAGGGAGTGACTGTCAGTCATAAGAAAATTTCTTCAAGGGCAGAAGCCTCACAAACTGCCAGAAGTAAATACAGCCATCCCTTGGGTGTCTTCAGGGAGTGTTTCTGAGACCGGGATACCTTCTTGCAGATACCAAAATCTATGGATGCTTGAATCTCTCAACTAGAATGCGATAGGATGTGCAGCCCCCTCAGACCACCCCTGTACCTTACGTCCTTGCCAGTGTAATATTCAGTAGGACAGAGCTGCTGGAGCAGTATCCGTCGCCGTGCTTCACGTTTCCCAATTCTAGCTATTTTAGCTCGTACTTCAGTGTCCCTCCCGCCTGACAAGCCCACACTGCTGCCTGTCTGCTTTCTAGACAACCGCTCGCCCCATGTCGAAAGCATCCAGCGCTTTTGGTTTCTCCCCAAAGACCTCATTTTTCTATGAAGCTCCTTCATCGTTCTTCCTTAGTTGTAGTGCTGCTCCACAGTATGGCTTTACTTGTCTAGAGTCTGCATCTTCTTCACGGGGGAGCAAAGTTCTCCCAACTTCTCTCACATCCTAACTAGAATCAGTAGCCCTTGCAAGTTGCTATTAAAATCTCTTGTGTCCATGAAGATAAAACTTTCAGGACACATACCTTCTTGATAATAATGATGAATGCATACTCCAAAGCTGAACACTTAGAAGAGCTATGAGTAGGATATGGACTTCGTAGGCTTAGGTATGCAAGCAAATTTAAAAGAATAATTGTGTATATACTACATCTAGAACATGTAATTGGGATAGGCACAATGAAAATATACCATTTAATAGCTTTAAGAATATACAAATTAAGGCTGAATGTAATGAAGTATGTTCAAGGATTCTATTAGTAATTTAAAAAGATCTCCTGGAGCCAAATGACTGAACGGAGTGACACACCATGTTCACGGATTGTTGGAGGATCAGTTCTTTCCAGACTGAGTTAGAGTCAATGTAAACACAAGCAGGAGACGTACAGGCAATTTTAAAATGCATAGAGAAATTAAAAAACCATAGGATAGCCAAAACAATTTTGTAAAGGAATACAATATATAGGAGGTTTGCAATATTCAGTCAGTATAAGATTGATTATAACAACAAAGACAAAATTGGTAAAAATAATAGAAAAATCGATGAATGGAGTAGAATATGAAGCCCTCAAACAACCCCATTGTTATATGTTTAATTGATTCTCCCCATAGAAGTCAAAACACGCCTATGGAAAAGGGAAGGTTTATTAACAAGTAGTGATTAGACCCTTGGAAAACTTTATGAAAATTAACCTACCTCTACATCATCCCATACTCAGAAATTAATTTGAGATAGGAAGTAGACATCATTGTAAAAGCAAATGTCATTCAGTTTCTAGGAAAGCACAGGTACATATCTTTACAGCCTTCAGTCAGGCAAAAAGTTTTCAGAAAAGGCACCAGGGCACTTGGAAGAAATGAAAAATTGACAACTTCTATTCCACCAAACCTAAAGCCTGAGAAAGTGACTAGGCCACAGGATGGGACAATTAAAAGTTTTTGTGTTTACCGTGTCTAGCAAATTCCTATCACATAGCATTATATAGTTTTTAAGAGGGCGGAGGACCAAATCAGATAAATATTGACATATAAATGACCAGTAAGCCCTTGAAAGGATGCTCAGCATCATCAGATGTCTGAGAAATGAGTATGAACACAGTGAGAGAATGTATCGATTAGGAAGCATGTCTGGTAATACACAGGGACAATGAGACTTGCATACTCTGTGAACATTCAAGCTTGAGGTCAGCTAGAGGGGAAGGCTGGTTGCTGGAGGCCATGACACAGCTGGGTCTTAATAGCAAAGAGCCTTGGGGAGGGAGACGAGGCAGGGAGAGGCCAGAGAAGTCTACATAAAGAAACACTACCCAGGGAATAATGGAGGAATGGACTAATGAATCTCAGACATATGCCAAGCAGTCTGTGGGCCTCCAATTCTTACGGAGCTCTGCAGCAGGTGGACTGAGTCATAGACACACAGTGCAAACTGCAGGGGACAGGGGTGGGCAGGGATGGAAAAGTGACTCCTAGAGACTTCCCTGGCAATGTACACATTCTCCAACGGGACTGAAGTCTGTGTTGTACAGTCTGCCCTCTGCCAAAACTCACCAAAGCATACAGAAATTCACACATTTAGGTGTATGCAAAATCAGCCCCATTTTTTAAATTTTAATTTTTGATTAAAAAATTTAAGTTAAAAGAAAAAGAAAGACAAAAGCAATTTTAGGGGAAGCAGTATGGGATGGCAAACTTGTTTTTGTAAAAGATAAAAATAGCATCTACTATCACTAGGTATAGAGGGTGCCTTTTGATACCTAGAAAGTAGGAAGACCATAATAATTTTTTTACATTTATGTATTTGTGTGTGTGTGTGTGTGTGTGGTAACATGCCATATCATACATGTAGAGGCCAGAGAATAATTTTTGGTAGTTTGGTAGTGTGTTTTCTCCTTCCATCATGTGGACCCCAAGGGACTGAACGCAGGTCATCAGGCTTGGTGGCGAGTGCCTTAACCCATTGAGTCTGCTGGCTGGCCCCACAATATAATTTTTAAATGGAAAATGCAATGCATTTTGTTTTCTTCATTTTACCATAACAGGACAGCCCTTTCCAGAGGAATCTCCCTTGCTTGGAAGTTGACCTGTATGGTTCTCAGGCCAGCTATGACTGGATGGGATCCTCTCGATCAGAAGAAGGGCAATAAGGTCACAAGGTGAAAGAGCATAAGAAGACTCTTTAGCATGAGGCTAAGGGACCAGAAATGGCTCGGGTAAAATGGGACTCACAGAGTCAACTGACCTAGGGCCTGAGGAATTCAGCAAGTTCTCTAGAAAGCACCCTGACTGGACTCTAGCTGTGACTCAGTGGTACTGTGCTTCTCTAGCAAAACCCATCCTGTCTGACCCTACTTTTCTTTTGCTCAAAAGTCATCAATGCTCATTCTGAGCATTGATATATCTCACTCTAGATATTATAGTAAAACAAACCAGGAGAAGAAAGAAACAGACCGTCTAGGGACTGTGGGCTCTTGGTGACAATGGTAATTTCCCCAGTTTTCTTTCTGACTCACACATCCACATTGTAGCTGAAGAAGCTAGGGATCCCAACAAATGTTGACAAATATCCCAACAGAAGCCTGCTGTCTCTAGCCGAAGAACTAAGGCAGCCTCACCACACAGAGTTTTGCCATATGATTGTTCTGGTTCATCTAAACCACACAGAGAAGGCTGTGTCTACGCTCCCAATAGCTCAATGGGCCACATGGATAGTCTTCTATCCCAACAGGTTGTACTGAGATCTCATGGGGAGCTAGGCCTTCCATCTCCTGGCTGTGGAGTGGCCCTTTCCTCTCCCACACAGGGTGCTGTCAGAACTTAGCATTCACATGAAAGTGGCAAGGCCACATGGACAAAGTGATCAGGCATTCCTGTCTCCCCCTTCCAGGGAGGAATCAGTGAGGCCTAGATGAACACCCCACACTTCCTAGAAATAACAAGAGGACAGCACCCTTATATATTGTTCGAGGTTCCTCTCTGTTGCTGTGATTAAACATTCTGACCAAAGCAACCAAAGGCAGGAAAGTGTTTTTAGATGACACTTGCACGTCACAGTCCTTCCTTGAGGGAAGAAGTTAGGGCAGGAATGGAAGTAGGAGCTTGAAGCAGGAACTGGAGGAATACTGCTCGTTGGCTCGCTAGCTCGCTGATGCTCTTGCTGGTTTTCTTAACCAATCCAGGGGATGGTGCCATCCACAGTGGGATGGGCCCTCCTGCATCAATTAATGAGATAATTCCCCATGTCAACTTAATCTGGGGTATCCTTCTGTTGAGACCACCTTCTCAGGTGACTCTAATCCAGCAGTTCTCAAAATGCGGGTCACGACCCCTTTGGGGGGAGGGTCAAACGGGTCACATATCAGATATCTTGCATATCAGATATTTAGATTACGATTCATAACAGTAGCAAGATTACAGTTATGAAGTAGCATCAAAAATAATTTTATGGTTGGGAGTCACCACATCATGGGAACTGTATTAAAGGGTCACAGCCTTAGGAAGGTTGAGAACCACTGCTCTAGGCTGTGTTGAGTTGACAGTTAAGAACGTCTCTCGGCACAGACTGAATAGAGAACTTGGAATTTTTATCCGTATCACATGGTGATAAGGTGAGATACGTCCCCACACACTCCCCGCCCCCCCAGTGCTAGAGGGAGTCAGGTAAAGAAGCAGAAACAGGTCTGGCATCTTTCTCGATATAAAGCCTCCGACACCCAGGCTTCAGTCAAAAGACCCTCATCACACCCAGAACCAGGAAAATGTCAGGCTAAAGGAAGATGACTAACAACAAAGTCAATACTGACAGGATGTAGACATGAGGATTAATGGATGGAGATTATCAAGCAGCCACACAAAATGCTCCACTGACTACTTATGAGCATGCTTGGACACCAGGAACCACCTCTGCACACCTTCCAGGGTGGTGAAAATAGAAAACGGTGACACAATCAAATGCTGTGCCCAAGTGAAGAAAACAAAGCACCTGGTTCACTAACACACAACTGTGGGAGTGCAAAAATGTCCCATCCACTCTAGAACGGAAGTTTGGCAAGTCCTTAAACATATCAACACACGTCCACCATATGATCTAGCACGAGTTCTTGGGCATTTACTCTGGAGAAATCAGAATTTATATTCACACGAAATCCTGTACACTGACATTGAAAGTGGTTTTCGTATTCACTGTTAAAAACTAAAGGCAGTTCACATATCCTTCAGTGAGTTTCTGGTTATTCAAACTGATGTAATGCCATAGTGAGAAACACTACTCAGTAATTATAAAGCAGGCTCTTGATACACGAAACAGCTAGATGTGTCTCCAGAAAATTATGTAGAAGGGGAAAGCTGATTTTAAAGTGTGTATGTTATGTGACCCAGCACTGAAATGGTTATTATGCAAAAGGTGCATGTGACCTGGGATTAAAGAGAGAGAAAAAGGAAGAGAGTGTGACCGTACAAGAGCCACAAGAGGGATTCCTGTGGCCCTGGAAACACACTGCATCCTCTCTGTGTCAAGGCAACTGTATCCAACTCCTACATGAGATGTTCTAAAGCTTTGCAAGATGTTACCGAAAGGGAAACTAGGTAAAGAATTGTGAAACTGCTGTCCATTATTCTTAACAGCTACACATGAACTTGTAATTCTCCCCCCCAAAAAAAAACATTACATCAAGAAAGAAAACCAAAGAAATCACAGAATAAATATCAAGTTAGATTCTAACAAGAGAATTTTATATATGAGCCAGAAGCCTCCTCCCTTGATTTTTTAATGCTTTTTAGTTGGCATATAATGCATTACAAAGAGATCTAAGCTTAGCAACTTGCTAAATTATCCCAGAATGAACACATTTACCTATCACACAGATTAAGAAATAGAGCATTTGCTTTTCAAAAGACTTTCAAAAAGTCTCCTGTGCTCATACCTGACATTTTTATTACATTAGCTTAACAGAACAGGTACCTATGGCTATGATGTGAGCCTATGATGTGGCTGTGATAGAAGCAACTAGCTGTCCAGGAAAGGAGGGTGCAAGAGCCCCAGTTTCCCACAGATGCACTGGCTCCCACTTGTCCCTTTTCTGTCGCCCTACATACTATCCTTGCCTGGTTACTATGTCCCAAGAATTTGGGTCTCCCAGAGAAGGGGAAACTGTGAGCATCACACAGCAATGCTTTTTCTCTAAGATGAAGGAGCAGGTGGGGACAGGGGAAGGCACAGGACCAGGGGCAGCAGCACTGGAAGGATGGCTCAGTGGTTAAGAGCATTTACTGTTTTTGTAGAGGACCTGGGTTTGGTTCCCGGCAGCCACATCTGGAAGCTAGCAACTGTCCATAACTCTAGTTCTGAAGGATCCAACACCCTCTGCTGGTCTCCTTAGGTATAGCATGAACATGGCGCACATAAACCCATGCAGGCACACACACACATATACATAAAAATAAATGAATAAATCTTAAAAATAATAGTTGAAGGGAACAGGTGACTTACCTTCAGAAAATGAAAAGCAACCACAAACAGATTTGCTTTGATAAGTCTGTTAAACTTACATCAAAATGGATACTCTGGGGATTATTTGTTTCTGTTTGAAGTGAAATCCATTACATTTTACAGGAATCATAATAAAATCATTGTCCATAGCTGTGACTGAGGTCTGGTTGGATCCATCTCTTGAAAGGTCTTTTTGATATAACACAGTCATTCTTAGGTACAAATTTCAACCATCAGAAATTTGTGAATCCTGGGTTGAGGGGGTGAACCCTGATGGAGAAGAGTGTCCCAACTGCTCAGCACATTAAGCATCTCCCCGAGGGGCTCGGGGTGATGCCCCTGCCAGAACCCAGAGGCTGGAGAAATGCAAAACAACTTTCCTCTGCTGCAGTTATAACACTCTGCCCTTGAACGAAGGAAACAGAATGATCCTGGTTCACTTCCCATATACACAAAGCTCTACTATGGGCATCATGTCTGACCAGGTGGCTGCCAGGCGAAAATCAGGACTGGGGGTTGGGTATGACCTCATGATCTCCTGCTACTGGTTAAACCGATGAAACCATACCCGACTCGTATTTTCTTAATCTCAGCTGAATGACTCCATTTATCAGTTCAAGCTTGTGCTTCGTGCCGCTGAGGTGCACACAGGGGTCAGGAGGGGAAGGGAGAAGGAGAGATCCCCTGACCTTAGCAGTGATCTGTGGCACTAATGGTCTTCCCATCTCTCTGCTTTAAGGTCTTTGGTCCTAGGAATAGATGGTTGGCTAGGATGGATGCTCTAGGTGTTTCCTGCTGTCCCCTGGGGGGGCTCCAGCAGTCCTACAGAAGGGACAGTGAGTTCAGCCCCTTCCTGGTCATCCTTTCAATCACAACTGGAATCTAAGCCTTTCTAGTTACATGTTCAGCGAGATCATTCCAAAGCAATGCCATCCCAACATTACTACCTACTCCTTGACCTTGGCCCTAGGCAGGACCTGTGTCTCCTTCCCCTAGCAGACTAGGTCTCACTACCTTTCCCTTTTGAGGGGGAATGTCACAGCAGCATTTCTAGGTGTCAGCACTTGCCAGAAGCCACATCAGGTGAGTTTAAGCTGGTGGGAAGCAGGGAACTTTCCTCATACTTCTTACAAAGAAAATGAGAGTTGTGGGCAGTAGCCGAGGCTTTAGGGCCAAGGAGCCCTGCCTCAGTTTCCTACTTCTGTGGGTGTTTTTAACATCCACTGCTTGAAACCTCAGCTCATGCTGCATTGGATCTTCCCATCCGAACATCTGCTGAGCTGCCTTCATCCAGGTAGCTTGGGCCGAGGGAAACAGGGATGGGAAATCTAAGTGTTCTTCAGAAAAACAACATCCCTCGGAATATGGACAACAGCCAAGGGGGCGTCTGCAGCAAGGGAAAGCTCTATGTGCTCTTTCTGAGCTTCATGACTTTGAGCGTGGGACACATTGTCCTGGAAGGTAAGTCTGAAGGGAAGGGCTGGTGTTCCAACGCCATCTTTCCTGCTTGCAGCTCTTCCCCTATTTCTTTTCTATGTTGGTTTTTTTTCCGCCAAACCTTTTAGCCACTGGACAGTATTTTCATTTATAGTCTATGCTTAGCTAAAAAATAAATGAGTGATTTGAGTGAATAAATGCACCGCATAAAAATAAATAAAAACAATGTAAAGTACAAATGAACTAAATGAGCATTGCCTATAAGCATTGCAGCTGGGATGGAAAGGGGTCCTGGCAGTCAGGAGCCAAGGAGTACCACAAAGTCCCCGGAAGCATAGCAACAGCTTACAGCTCTGCTCCAGGGGAAAGGTCCCCAATGTAACAACTCTGACCCAGCAGGGGAGGGTTCCCCCAGTGAAGTTGTTACAGTTCTGCTCAGGTCCCCAGAATGTAACAACTCTGCTCAGAGAGGATAAGGTTTCCCTAGCGAAAATGTTACAGTTCTGCTCTGCTCTGCTCCACTCCGGTGAAAGATGGTCTCACCCAAACCTCATTCAAGAGATTTATTAGGAGGGAAGAATCTAGGAATGTGACCGCCTCTGCCAGGGTAGAAAAAGGCAGCAGCAAACTGAACAGGCACAGGGCTTATATAGGGCTTCTTAGGAGCAGAGTTTTTCCAGGGTGGAGATTTTCAGGGTGGGAATTGGTCAGATTTCAATCCCTGAGCTTGGACAAGCTCAGAGATCAGATGGATTTCATGCTCAGGGATTGGCTGGTTTCCTGCTCAGGTTGGTTTTCCTGCTCAGGGATTGGTTGGTTTTTGTATTGAGTTGGCCAGGGCCAGAGTGTATTTCTTTGACTCTGGTTTCAGGGCCACAAAGTGTGTTTCTTTCACTGGCTCTGGTTTCAGGGCCAGGGTGTGTTTCTTTGGCTGGCCCTTTTACCCTACATTACCCATCCCCTGTAGTCAAATAGTAGCCCAGGGACATGGGGTTGGCCACATTTTTGTACATTCTTACCCCCAAGCCATATCTAAGAATAAAGCCGTGGGAACTAATGGAAGGGCCCATCAATCACCAGCCTTGAATGCTTTTCCTCCTTGGCAATTCAACTATTTGATTGACTGAGCTGAAACTGAAACTCTAGCCCTAGGGGTCATTCTAGTAGGAGCAGCCACAGCCAAGAGCCCAGATCACACACCATCAGCAGACTCCCGGCAGCTCTCATCCACTCTGGGAGAAAATGAATCATCCCTTCCTGCGGGGCAGACTGAGGCTGCTGGGTCTGCTCTGCTTCCTCTTACTAGTGAAGCAAAGCAAGAACTGGGCTCTGCTGGATACATCTGTGGCTGCACTGAAGAAAACAGCCTAAGAGTCATGGGAGAAAGACTCAGGTGGGCTCAGCTCCAGCAGAGACGTGTCCCAACTCAAAATAGAACGACGACGTTTGGGCAAACTACTGAAATGTGCTCGAATGGAGGGGTAGGAATATCAAAATTTCTTGGACATAGTCCTGGCTGGTATTTCTTTTCTCATTTCATGAATGAGTTTTTGGTGTTTGACCTCTGTGACTCTCATGGGTGATTTCCCTCTGAGAGGGAGAGGTTTAACCCTTCTTTTGCTGGGCCTGGGTTTCCCAAGCCTCCCTGGATGCATGGCAAATCCTCCATTACCTGTAACTCACTGGCATCTGTATTTCCAGTTCAGCAGGAAACAGAACCCCATTCAGCACTTTGCTAAGCATTAACTCCACCACATTGAAGAGGGTCCTCTTTTGATTGGAAGCCCACAGCTAGGCTGAGGTTCTCTCAACACACACCGACTGGAGAGCTCCCTTGGGTGTCGATTTCGCAGTGTGATCTGACCACAGGGCCACCTGTGCTTGATTCTTCTTTGTGTGTCCTCAAGGGAGGTCACAGTTGCAGAGCTGGTAGAACTGACAGAGCAGGGTGGCCGTGCCCAGGTCAGAGGGCAAAATGAGACTATTCCATTCACAACTTGTCTACTTCAAAGGATGCCATGAACTAAGAGACTCAGGGCTAAACTAAAAAATGCGTATGTATTTGAATTTGCTGATTTTGGAAGCTGAGATTAGAATTTTATATTTTTAATCAATGAAGTTTGGAGATGCAAGGATGGTTCAGTGTATGCATGGCAAGCACTTTACCTACACCAAACCATAAGTACTTAATGTGCATACATGTACATGGAGGTCAACGTCATGGACTAGCTTTCTCAATTGCTCCGCACCCTGCTTTTGAGACAGGGTCTTTCTCTCAGTTCTCTGACCAGCTAGACTGGCTGGCCAGCAAGCTCCAGGGTTTCCACTCACCTCCATCCCTCCTCTGGCACCACAGCCATAGAGATCTAGTGCCACCCTGGCCAGCTTTCTACATGTGATCTGAGCTCAGGTCCCCCTGCTTACATGGCAGGTACTGACTGAGTCATTTCCCTAGCCCTGTGTGCTGAGCTAGGATCTTGGATGGGTTTTTTTTTAACTTCTCCATTTGTTACTTTTACTCACTTATTAAATGGGGATTCTATCAGCCTTACATACCTTGAAGTCTTTGTGAGAATGAACAAAACTTTCTTTTAGTACAAATACATGCATTTCTAGTTATCAATGGACCACAGCTTCATTGTAACTCCTGGGTATCCTGGGAGGCCTCAGGGTCTGGAATGCTTTCAGGCTCATTGCTCCGACCCATGCCTTGTTGTCTTGGTAAACTTTCTAATTTGGACTCCTTTTATATTTCTAGAAAAGTGGCAAAGACCATCCAGAGAGTTCTCTTGTGCCCTTTACACGGTTCAACTAATGCTAATGTTTTACATGGCTCTAGTCCATTGTAAAAATTAAAAGCAACATTTGAGCACAGCTATTAACTAAACCATAGCTGCCATTCAATCCCACCATTTCTTCTACTGAAGTCCTTTTCTGCTCATTTACACAAGGCGGTCGGTCCTCATGTCTGATTGGTCTCTGAGAGGGTTGGTCTCCATCTTTCCTTCTGTCTGATTCACTCCCCACTTCGGGGCACTTTGGTCACATTGTGTAGACAACCCTTCACTTTGGCTTTGCCTGATGTTTGTTTTCTCATGATTAGCATTATGGGTTTCAGGGAAGAAAGAAGTGCTTTCTTGGCACATGGTATCAGAGGCACATGCTAGGAACACACTCTGCTATTGGCAAGAGTAATATTACTCACTTCCTCACAGTAAAATCTGTCAGGTTTATCTTCTGCACACTCTCGGTTTTAAATGTTTATTTTATTTTTAATGATGTGTATGTGAGTGTATCTGTGTGTGGGCACTTACACATTGAGAGCAGTGTCCTAAAGAGGACGTCAGATTCCTCTGAAACCAGAGTTATAGACCATTGTGAGCCTCCTCACACAGGTACATGCTTTTCACGACTGAGCCATCTCTCCAGTCCCAATTATTTTGACTTTTTGCCCTAGAATTAGCCATTTTCCAAGACTTCTTGCTCCTTTTATCAACATGTGGTTAGGAGCCAAGCATGGACTTCAGGAGTGTTTGCTGGTACCATTTTCTAGCAAGCACATTAAATAAAGGCTTGGGGTTGGGAAGGTACAGGTTTCTCTGACATTGGGATGGCTACTTTTTCACTCTGAACCCAGTTCCCTCAGTGAGCGAGGCAAAACAAGAGCCATTCACAGGGTTGTGGGATTGTGAGGAATGACACCAGATGGGTTAGCTGCATCTGAGAATAGATGTTGTCTTCTCACACTGATGCTTCTGCTGCACATCATCAAAATACTTGGGAAAATTCTGGGAAGCATCTTCAAAGCATCAGTGACTTGATGGAACAATAAAAGCCATTTTAAGAAAAAAAAAAAGGAATCTGGAGAAACAAAAAAGAAAATTGCATTTTCCCTGAAGCCATATATCATTTCCAGCAGATCTGAGCTTTCAGTTTGGCAGTGGGACAGTAGCTGCGGAGGAGGCAGGAGATCGTGATAGGAAAACACCAGAGGCAACACTAGGCAAAAATCTCAACAGGAGACCCTTGCCACAACAAACTGCATGCTAGGGAACAGGCAGGTGAAGTAATTCCTCCCTGAATTTTATGGATCTTTTGAAGAAACCTCAAGCAAGGCATTCGGTTTAAGGCTGGCCTCCTCCTGAATGTCTCTTCAGAGTCCCTCGTAAGGTGAAGTAACTGTTCAGTTGGAACCTCCAGCTCACCCCTGCACGATCTGGAAAGCCCCATTCCTGTCGCTCTCTCTCCAAGCCCCGCCCACTCAGAGAGTCTCCAACAAAGAAAAGGCACCAAAAAGCCCAGTGCCACATTCCTGGTCACTACTGCAACTTCCTCCCCTGCTGCACCAGCAGCCCAAGTCCCTGCCTAGGCTTTCAGCTTTTGACTATACTTGGCACACCCCAGCTTTCGGCAGACACATCATCATCCCTCACCTACAGGCTACATAATCTCCCTTCTCTAACTCAGCGTGAGGCTTCTCTGGCCTCAATCTCTGGGACTGGAGAACCCACCTGGGAGCTGCTTTGCTCAAATAAACCCGTTGTTATACTTTTTCAATTTAGCTTGGTATGGCTTAGTGCATTGGCAGAGAAACCTATCATCCTGGTATAGAAAACCTGTTAGTAACTTCAATCAGCTTTACGTAAACCATACAGATCATTACTCAAAAACACTTAGCAGCACACAACAGAAGATAACTAGACATACAGCTGACATAGTAGGAAATAAAAGGACATAAAAGCTTGAAGACCTAAGAACTTGAAATTGGTAGCTAAAGCCTATAAAACAGCAATATTTTAGTGTATGGAGAAATAAAAGTCAATGTGGGGAATAAAGAATAAATGCGCCAGAGTAACACGACAAAGAAAGAAGGGACCTGTTCAGAAAAAAATTGTAGCACCTGGGATAACACTCAGGGAAGGGGATAGGTTAGCCCAAAAGAGAATCACACCTGAGGAGTCAGGGAACTTGAAATACTGAGGGAAGCACCTAGGCCACTTTCAGGAACACAGAGAACCCCAGTCCCTCTCATGGATTTCTCAGATCCCTCCTGGTTCTGGGCATCCATCTTCAGTTGACTGAAGACCCCAAACCTTCTGGTGAGGAAATGCTCCTGATTTCATGGAGGTTCCTGTAAAAGGGTGTGATGGAGGTGGGAGAGGATGGAGCTATGGGGCTTCCCTGTTCTCTCCCCTCTGAGAACACTTGCGTGCTCCCAGTTGGCAGCCTAGAAATCTGACAAGGAGGCCTTTGAGCAACCCCATTTGGACTTCCAGAGAAAGCTAGTTCTGAGGTGGCTGGCTCCTTCCTGCTCACCTCCCAGGATGCTGTGAGGGTCCCACGGTTGACATGTGTGGAAATCATGTTGTACTACAAGAATACAAAAGCACTTTCATGTCTTACATAAAAGGTGGTCTTTACTCAACTTTCCCCTGCTGTATTTTCATTTTCTTCTAATTTCTCATTACTGGTGACATAGATTCAAATATTCCCTTATATAATTTTTTAGTAAAAAAATTTCAGAGAATGTCATGAATACTGTATTTACATTATTCAACCCCTCTATCTCTCCCCACTCTAACTGCTCCCATGGCCCCCCACTCTCTCTCCAGTTCATGACCTCTTTTAAAATTATTATTGTTACATACATACCTCACACACACACACACACACACACACACACACACACACACACTCAAGTATATGTAAAACATCTACTGAGTCAATTCAGTGTTGCTTCTATGTACATATGTTTAGGGGTGATTGCTTGGGATTAGATAACCAATCATGAGCTTGTCCTTGGAGAAAACGAATTCTCCTTCAGATAGCAGCCATTGATTGCCTGTACCTCTTCATCTAGGGATGGGGCCTTGAGAGACTTCCATCCCTATTGGCATGCCAACTGTTGTCATTACGTAGGTCTTTTTCAGGTGATCATATCGTTGACCATTTCAGGTGACCATTCATGGGTGCAGCTGTCCTGTCCTATGTAGAAGACACTAATAAGTAGTGTCCTGGTTCTCTGGCTCTTGCTATATTTCTAGCCTCTCTTCTCTGTGTAATATTGTTTAAATTAAAAGGTGGTTTCCTTAGCCAGGTGGTGGTGGCACATACCTTTAATCCCAGCACTTTGGAGGCAGAGGAAGGCGATCTCTGAGTTTGAGGCCAGCTTGGTCTATAGAGCATATTCCAGGACAGCCAGGGCTATACAAAGAATCCCTGTCTTGAAAAACAAACAATAACAACCACAACAAAAATCTGGTTTTCTTGCTTATTTCCAAAGTGAGCACTGTCTTTGTGAAATGTCCCCACCAAAGACAGCTGCCATCTAGTCATTGCTTCCCTTACTATTCAAGCACGCCCTCAGAGTTTCTGTATCAGAGGCACTGGAGAGATGGCTTGGCTGTTAAGGCACTGGATTCTCTTCTAGAGGAAATGTGTTCAATTCCCAGCACCCACATGGTGGTTCATAACTGTCTGAAACTCCAGTTCCAAGGGATTCAATGCCATTTTATGGTCACTGAGGACAATGTACTATAATAATATGTACACAGACATATTATTCAGGCAAACACTCATACATATAAGATAAAAATGAATGGCATAGGTGTCTTTAGCATAGGGTTCTACCATCAGGTTGTGATGCACAATCTATGGCCTTGGCAATAGCCTGTGATGTTTGGGGGTTCCATGGGACCCCATTGACCAATAATTCAATAAGATGTAACCCTTTCCTGGTACAAGGTTTTTGTTGGTGGCATAAGAAATCTGGTTGGGACATGGTCCTCCCCATTGTATGGCGATTCCATTTAGCTTCCTTCCCTATATGTACTGTAGGAAGTCTCTACAGTAGTATGTTTCCATATCACTTTTAAAATGGCCTTAGTGTTAGTTGTCCCTCCCAAGTTCCCCAAATTTACCCTGCTCTCCTATCTCCCTCTCTACTTAATCCTCCTATTCTGGTTTCCCTTTGTCTCTCTGAAACATTTCCCTTTCCTTAGGAGATCTGACATAGAAACTACTTCTTGCAGAAGATGGGAATTAACAGAGACCCACTGCTATGGGATGTCGTTCTATATACTGTGAATATGTGTTGCTCTGATTGGTTGATAAATAAAACGCTGATTGACCAGTAGCCAGGCAAGAAGTAGAGGTGGGGTAAGCAGATGAGGAGAATTCTGGGAAGAGGAAGGGCTGAGTCAAGAGTTGCTAGTTAGACACAGAGAAAGCAGGATGTGAAGCCAGAACTGAGAAAAGGTACCAAGCCACATGGCTAAGTATAAATAAAAATTATGGGTTAATTTAAGTGTAAGAGCTAGTCAGTAATAAGCTTGAGCTAGTGGCCATACAGTTTGTAAATAATATAAGCCTCTGTGTGTTTACTTGAGTGGCTGCAGGACTGGCGGGTAAGAGAGATTTGTCCTGACTGTGGGCCAGGTGGGACACAGAAAAACTTTCGACTACAACCCACAGCATGACAATGTACAGAGAATGAGAGACTTGGAAAGCAATCCTGTGTGGGATGCCTGTATCAAACCACTCCCCTTGAGGCCCAGGGATCTGTGTGGAAGAGGATGTGGAAAGATGGTAAGAGTCAGAGGTGAAGGATAACTCTAAGGAACGTCATCCTCCAGACACAACAGGACTGATGCACACATGAACCCATGGAGACTGTGCTCTCATGCACAAGACCCATCCAGGTTCAAGGCAGATGGGGTCCCAGAACTGAGAAGGTGAAGTGGTCCCACTCCGAACCAAGAAGCTATTTACAATTGACAACTGCAGGCAACGGGATAATCAGTTTTCTTCAGTGGAGTGTCACAGAGCACATTAACCACACTGTGTTTTTAAAAGTCTGTTTTGGGATTCTCACTACAATAAGCCCCTTTGAATACTTCTCTGAATGAGTCTTCTACCTCTTTGTGCTTCTCAGAGGAGATGTGCTAGGAAAGGCTTCACTGTTGCTGCTGCTGTCTGTGTTATCTCTCCTTAGAGCAGTGCCTTAGGATGGGTTAATGGCCCCACCTTATGTTCAGGCATTAAGTAGCTCTTCACTTCCACGGTTGCTACTGACATAAAAATACACAGGACATTCTGAATATGAAGAATGAGTTAATATACTTTGGAAGGAATAGAAAAATTGTTAATACCCCCTGCCCCCAAGACAAGGAAAAGACACCTTCCCGTCTCCACTTTCGATGTCAGGAAGTTCATGCACAGCGAGTCAGTCCTTGTCACTTAATAGAACCATAAGAGACTATGGAACACAAAGTCCTAGAGGTCAAAGGTCAGCGCTCCAAGACTCATAAGCAGGATTGTGTTCTAAAAGAGCAACGAGCCAAAGGCTGGTGCACAAAGTACCTCTTCTGCACTGGAGACTCTTACCTGAGCCCTGATCCGCATGCTGGCTGTGGGAGTCAGGTACTTATGCTCTAAGTACCAGCCCCGCTCCTGGAACACCAGCTTCGTCCCATACAGCAGACAGAACTGAAGAGTGAGAGACAGGAAAAAAAAGCTAATGTTAGAAAAGTGGGGACTGTACAGAATCAGGGGTAACATCATAGCACGTCTTCTAAAACCAGAAAGACTTACCTTAACTAAAATGGCCATGCTTTTTAAATTTCCAATAAACCTTGAAAGCAATTCTAAAAGGATAGGCAGTTTAATGAAGTCCTCTGTATCAATCTCATTCAAGATAAAAATCTATTCTGTGTGGACTTCTTGGTTCATACGTAACTTCCCTGTATCCTCCCCACCCAGGTGACTTAGAAGTCCACATAGAACAGCTTTTGAAACCCATATGTAATTCTGGTTTGCTTCTTCCCTCCTCATTCATGAAAAATGCTCAGCAATGTCACCTTGATATTTTCCACTGAGCAGCATTTGATTAACTTTCACAAAAATAGCATTCCTCATTTACATCTTGCCTCGGCATGTTTTTTTTTTTTCTGTTACATTTCTGAAACTGAGCACCCTGAATGACGTCACAGGCAGCTGCCAAGCAAAAACCAACCCGTTTTCCAGAGGCAGAGTGGCTTTTCATTTAGCTATTCATCCATTCGCCGTTTAATGTTCCATAATCTCAAATCACACAGACAGTGGGGGAGTACTGTGCAGAGGCCTTCGCGTCTCCACAGCCAGCCTCAGTTATCAGACCTCAGGCCCCATTTCATCTCAACTCCCACTCAAGCCCCTCTGTGGTATTGCGGCACAAAGCCTAGCCCTACCACTTCATCCACAAACACCCATCACCTTCATATCTCTAAAAGATAATGACTCTTGTGAGGATGGTTTTAGGTTGGGGGTCACAGCTCGGTGACAGGGTGCTTGTCTGCACGTGCAGGTGCTCAGTGTGG
The DNA here is from genome assembly GCA_902168405.1 of Peromyscus aztecus. Taxonomy (NCBI): domain Eukaryota; kingdom Metazoa; phylum Chordata; class Mammalia; order Rodentia; family Cricetidae; genus Peromyscus; species Peromyscus aztecus. The sequence continues at coordinate 57,745 of CABHPQ010164709.1, read as the reverse complement.
ATCTCCACCACCCACTTAAAAAAAAAAAATAAAAGCTGAGTTTGGTAGAGAATGCCTGTAATCCCAGAGCTGGGAAGTGGAGGCAGGGGGTTCACTGGCCAGCCAGTCTAGGCAACTGATAACCAGGTTCAGTGAAAGACCCTGTCTCAAAAAGAAAGGAGGGACCAATCAAAGAAGAGGCTGTGTTGACTTCTCCCCCCCCCCCCCGCCCATATGCACACAAATGGGTGAGCGTAACTTCCTGCATGGATGCACAGACATGTGCGGATGCGTGTGTATACACACAAGATATGTGTGGGCAAGTTGTAGGGAAAGCATCAGTGGGGCTCCTTCCAGCTGGCAAGTCTGGTTAGAAGAGTCTGGTGGGAGATGAATGCAAAGGGCAGCTATTACAGTCCGAAAGAGCAGTGTAAAAAGGACTGCTGGAAGACGAGACCTGGACCTCAGCGGAGGTGACTTCCCCTCAGGGAGGTAAGAAGGAAACCAGGAAATTCTAACAGTGCACTCTGTCTCTGGGGTCTCCAGCTGTTATTGAACCCAACAGAGTTGAGAGGACAGGCTTCTGCCATGATTTGAACATGTTTCCCAGGAGTCCCCCTGTTGGAGACATAATCTTCAAATTCACATGTTAAAATGGTACTTGGAGGTGGAGCCTTTGAAAGGAAATGGAGGTGACATGGGGTCCTGAGGTTGAGAATGACATGACAGCTTTTATAGGAAGAGAGAACAGAACTAGAACCCTTTTCTTGTGATGTTCTAGGAATGATCTAGGATGCAGCAAGAAGCCCCTCACCAATGCTAAGCAGATGGCTGTGCCATGCTCTTAGACTTTCCAGCCTACAACACAGCTGTGAACCAACTTAATTGCTATTCTTCATAAAGTATCTGTAGGGTAAAAGAGCCAGCCAAAGAAACACACCCTGGCCCTGAAACCAGAGCCAGTGAAAGAAATACACTTTGGCCCTGAAACCAGAGCCAAAGAAACACACTCTGCCCCTGACCAACTCAATACAAAAACCAACCAATCCCTGAGCAGGAAAACTAACCAATCCCTGAACACAAAATCCAGCCAATCTCTGAGTTTGTCCAAGCTCAGTAATTGAAATCCCACCAATTCTCACCCTGAAAATCTTCACCCTGGAAAAATTCCACCCCTAAGAAGTCCTATATAAGCCCTGTGCCTGTTCAGTTGGGAGCTGACCTTTTCCACCATGGTAGAGGCAGCTGCCCTCCTGGATGAATGAGGAGGGCATTCCCTCCCAATGAATCTCTTGAATAAGGTTTGTGTGAGACCTTCTTTCCCCTGAGTGCGGTGGAGCAGAGAAGTAACAATGTTTCCCTGGAGCCTCAGCCAAGAAGAATGGAGCAGACACTTTCACTGGGGAAACCTTCCCCTATCAGAGCAGAGCTGTTACACTCCAGGGGATCTGAGAAGAACTGTAGCAACTTTGCTGGGGAAATTCTCCCCTGCTGGAGCAGAGTTGTTACATTGGAGAAACCTTTCCCTGGAGCACGGCTGTAAACCGCTGCTACGCTTCCTCCGGTGACTTTGTGGTATTCCTTGGCTCCTGACTGCCAGGATCCCTTTCCATCTAAGCTGCAATGCTTACAGTATCCACTTGAGGTATTTTGTTACAGCAACAGGAAAGAAACTAAGATAGATTGCATCCACCCAAGCCAAGTAGGTCAGCTTCCCAGGGATGTAACAGGATAGAGAAGAGAACAGAACTGGAGAGAAGACAAGGTATTCACCATAAGTCCCAGCTTTAACTGTGATCGTCAGCCTCTCGTCCAGTCCCACCAATTCAAAAGTCCACTGAATCACAGAGAGCTCCTGGCAAGCCTGAATCTGTCTACACAACCCAGGATTAGTTCTACACTGCCGACTGCACCAGACTCAACATGGAGCTTACTGACTGGGTCTGCTCTTCCCTTCTTTAAGCTCTTAAGTTGCCTTCCGGCTGACACTCTGTGAGCTGGCTTTCACGTTTCACCTTGTTTCACGAATATAGCTTAGACTCTGCGGAAGCTGCCTTCCCTGCTTGTCCTGGTAAATAGGAGTGAGTGCTGGTTCCCTGTGGCAACCAGAATCACATCTAGGTAGAGGTATCAAGGGCCCAGGGTCAGCCCCTTTTGTGTCCAGCTCTTCAGGGACTCTGGGTGCTGGAAGAGTCATTTATGTTCAGCTCTTCTTCATTCTGGGTGTGAGGCTATAAATGAGCTCGGATGAGCTCCAAGAGGTCTGGAGAGTTCCTGCTTGCTTCTGTCTAGGGTCCCACAAAGGGACTGGTAGGACTCTGTCTCCAGTGATTCATACTGTTGACATTGTATGCTGCCTAAAAAACAAATCAGGAGTCTAGGACGACTTCTAAATACCAGATCTTAACAGTACAGATACTTTCATATTTCTATTCATTCTCCCCCCCCCCACCGTGGTGCGTGCGTGTGTGTGTGTGTGTGTGTGTGTGTGTGTGCGTGTGTGTGTGTGTGGTGTTGATGCCCATGCAGAGGCTGAGGGGTATCCTACTGTATCACTCTCCCCATTATTCTCTTGACACAGAGTTTCTCACTGAACCCAGAGCGAGGCTAGCGGCGGTGAGCAGGCCCCAATGATCCACCTGTCCACCCCCTAGTGGCTTTTCACATGGGGACTTAACCTCAGATCCTCATGCCTGCACTGTAAGTGCTATTCACCACTAAGCCATTTCTCTAGCCCCTCTTTTTGTCTTTTTGTTTATTTTTCCATTTGAAACAAGAGTTTCACATCGTAGGCCTGGCTGGCCTGGAACTCGCTATGTAGACCAGGCTGGCCTCAAATTTATATAAATCCACCTGCTTCTGCCTCCCAAATGCTACCGCCCTGGCCTTTTTGTCTGTAATAGAATCGGCCTTAACTGTTACTTTCCTCTTACTACACAAACTTAGTTTAATTTTTTTCAATATTTATTTTATGTGTCTGTGTGTGTGTGTGTGTGTGTGTGCGCGCGCGCGCGCGCGCGCGCGCGCGTGCGTGCGCACGCCACATTGTGTGGGGGTACTCATAGAGACCAGAAGAGAGTGTGAGATCCCTTACAACTAGAGTTACAGGAAGTTGTAAGTCATCTGATATGGATCCTGGAAATCGAACTCAGCTCCTCTGGAAGAGCAGCAAGTGCTCTTAACTGCTGAGCCTGCTTCCGCCTACCAGCTTAGTTTTTGTGCTGTCTTGAACCCGATGGCTCCTGGGTATTTCATTCTCTTTTTAAGATGCCGGAAAGGAGGAACTGTATCCAGATGCTGTTTCATCCCTGTGGTCTGTGGAGCTTCATTGCTGCCTTGAGTTTGGAATCTATGCTTTCAAATGCAAAGTAAGATAGAATGTACTCTCACACAGTCACATTTTTAAATAAATGAGTGAAAAGTATCATGTGCATTTGGTTTATAAAACCAAATTTTGATCATTTAATTTGATCATTTAATTATTTGATCATTTAATACTTCCACCTACACCCCACTATGAACAGCTTTCAACAAACCCACGAAGACATAACTTCATCCCTAAGGGAATGCTTATAAATTTGTTCTTTTAAAGTCATCTCCATGGTGTGCTCTACCGCAAACCCATCAAAATCACTATGGATTTTGTTTCAATCACCGGAAACCATATGACATACACGTTTGTGAGGTTTTGCTTACTATACTATAGAACCTTTTGCTGTGGAATGTTCTGTATGGCAAATGTGTTGCTAATAAAATACTGATTGGCCTGTGGCTAGGCAGGAAGTATAGGCGGGACTAATAGAGAGAATAAAAAGAACAGGAAGGCAGAGGGAGTCTCTGCCAGCCACCGCCAGGACAAGCAGCATGTAAAGATGCCGGTAAGCCACGAGCCATGTGGCAAGGCATAGATTTATAGAAATGGATTAATTTAAGCTATAAGGACAGTTAGCAAGAAGCCTGCCACGGCCATACAGTTTGTAAGCAATATAAGTCTCTGTGTTTACTTGGTTGGGTCTGAGCGGCTGTGGGACTGGCAGGTGAGAGAGATTTATCCTGACCGTGGGCCAGGCAGGAAAACTCTAGCCACAAATGGCGCCAGAACGTGGGGCAGGAATTTCCACTTAAAACCTGAGACAGAGTAAAAAGAAGATTCTAAAACGGAGCTAAAACAGCTTCCTAATTATCTCTCTCAAATGAGCGGCAGCTTGCTGGTTTGAGCTACTTGTGGGTTCCTGGCGTGTGTGCTCGACCTGCAGTGTGGCTGGCGGGAATGAGGCGTCTGCAAGTGGCACATTGGGCTGCGTGGTGGATTTAGCCTTTCCTAGTACAAAACAAAAAAAAGAGGTTTCTGGGCTAAACGCTGCTTTGATAGAAGCATAGACCCACGAAGGCTCCCAGAGCTGACAGTAAATGTATCACCGCCATGTTGGGAAGCTGAGGTGGGCGGAGTCAGCAGCCACAGCACCGTTTCGGTCTTAGAATGCTGCAGTTCAAAACAATTGATTCACAATAAGACAGATTCAGATGGAACAAGACTTTAAATGCTTTAAAATGTGTGTAAATTGTACGTAGGCTTCAAAGAAAGATAAAAAGGAATATATACAGTTATATAAAGAAATAGTTTTGAAAAATGAAGTCTTTAAAGAGACAGTAAAGGTAGTATAAAATATAAGCCACGTAAAGATGGATATCACACAGAGAATCTGCATTGTGTTGTCTTTGGGATTCTTAACTGCAGAGAGATATTTGATTGTAAAGGAAGCTGAGTTAAACCAATATGTATATTTTAAAGATACCTTGACTTCAAAATTTGGATGTAAAGATATGTTGCTTTGGAAAGGAAGCTCTGCTTTTGTTCCCACAGAAAGCCAGAGGCTATGGATTTGTTCCAGATTAAGATACATCAGGTTTGACCAGCCAAGACCACCTGAAAGGTCTCCGATGACACCAAGGCTCAGATGATCCAACATCCAGAACCGTTTCAAGGCAACTGGCTCAGACGATACAGCCTCATGGACTATCCCATAGTCCTAAAATTTTCTTTGTATCCCCATAAGATACAGCGCCCCCCTCCAGCACGAAGCAGTAAGAGAAGCTACGCCCAAATTCCCAAATTATATGTAATTTACTTTGTTAAGGTTAAAACCTTCCTTTTTGAAAAAAAAAATGCGGGAAGTGCTGTGGAATGTTCTGTATGGCAAATGTGTTGCTAATAAAATACTG
>CABHPQ010164709.1:1122-46836 GCA_902168405.1 Peromyscus aztecus | reverse complement strand
AGGGAGTGGTGGTAGAAAGCAGAAAGGTATATAAGGCGTGAGGACCAGAAACTCCAGGCATTTTGGCCTGGGTAGGCATTGGCCTGGAGAAGCATTGGGCTGGTTAAGCATTCAGGCTTCTAGCAGTAGTTCAGCTGAGACTCATTCGGATATAAGGACATAGAGGCTTCCAGTCCGAGGAAGTAAGACCAGCTGAGGATCCGGCGAGGTGAGATAGCTGTGGCTTATTCTGTCTCTCTGACCTTCCAGTGTTCACCCCAATAACTGGCTCAGGTTTGATTTTATTAATAAGAACTTTTAAGATTCATGCTACAGCTACTGTAACAAATACCTGATGTTACCAACTGATAAGGAGACAAAGTTATTTGGGCTCACAGTTTTGAATGTTTTAGTCCACAATCAGGCAGAGATACTACTCTTAGACCTCTAGTGGGGAGTAGATGACACAAAATTTGCTGAGACATAAAAGAGGAAGAGCCTGGGGTCACACCTCCCCTTTCAAGGACACACTCACAGTAATCTACACCCTCTCAGCAGGCCTCACATCTATGTTGTCAATGTGGGCATCAAACCTTTAATACATATGAGGACATTTACGATCCAAAGGACGCGCTGAAGCTGAGAAATGCTGTCTCAGAGAACTGAAGGCCTGCTCACATAACAGCCTACACACAAATATTCATAGCAGCTGAACATCTTTCAGTGGGTGAACAGATAAACTGTGGTAGATCCATATAATAGACTATGACTCAGCCAAATCTCCAAGTCATCATGCCAGGAGAAAGATGTGAATGTAAAAACTCTAAAGGTCGTAGAATTCCATTTATACAGTCTCAGAAAGAGAAAACTATAGTGACAGAGACTAGATCATTGGTTTCCAAGAGGCACTAGAAAGGGAAAAGAGAATTAAAAAACCATAGCAGAAGACTATTTTTAAGAAAGGTTAAATTGTGTTGGATCCTGATTGTGAGAATTTACACAAATCTATGTGTGTCAAAATTCACAGCCCTGTACTTTCCTGAACAAAAACATGTTTCTTCATAGTAACTTAAAAATATGTATTTTTTACAATTAAACTCCAAGTCTGGCATTTCAGTCTTCAACAGATCACCCATGAGCCCATGAGATTATAATGGATGCTGGAGAACCGAGACAGGAGGATCACCATTAGCTCTAGTTCCACCTGAGCTGTGTAGCAAATTCCAAGCCAACCTGGATATAGAGCAAGACCTGTGTTAAAACAAAACAAAACATTGAAGTGGTTTGCAAACTTCCCCTTGGAGATGAAGATAGCCTGACACTGCACAGCAAAGCATTCCGTACCTGTTTGATGACGCTGTTGGGAGAACATTTGTGGTGCTACCAACTGTTAAAAGTTTAACAACGCACTTACGTGCATTTCACGGTGCTTTATAATAGTGACCACGTACTGTGTGTGGTACTGAACACTGACTAGACTGCATAGCATCATTTTGTAGTGTCTCCCCTCTTACAAAAGCAGTTGCCAGTAAAACCCTTATGCCAGCCACAGGCGCAGGCATCTCCTATTTGCTCTGTCTCCTGAGTGCGCCAGGGTCTGGAGGGCTTCTCAGAGCATACCCCTTCACTCAACAACGTGGAGTGAATGAGTATCACCCAGCTTCAGCATCTCATTGATGCTCAAGTCCCTCTTTTTTGAAATGGCAGACCCCAAGCTGAAATGTCTATGTTCTCAGAAGGCCTCTGTATTCAAACCTTGTCTTCTTCCCTTTTGGGTTCTCACAACTATGTGGTTTTCTCCCCCTCCATTATACAATTTGCCTGCTGGTGTAGTTATCTGGTCATGTGACTCACTCCTTGACCACAACACGATAAAAAAGGTATAGCTCATGCATCTTGGAACACCCCGCTGTGCCCAGGTCAGTATCTGGGCCCCATGTGCATTCGGAAACCATGGAGTTCAGAGAGCCTTGGTTCCCAGGAGTCTAGGCCCACTGGGACTCACAACAGGGAGGGGTGGGGGACTGCCTGCGATTGATGACAAGCCGGTGGCCTACATACGTAGCCTGAGCTGCATAATCAGCTGGGAGATGAAGCAAATGGACCAAGCTGGCCTATGGTGTCAGAGAAGATGAACAAAGCTTATTAACACATGGGAAGAGCAGCGTGAGCACCGAAGAGCTTCCCCCAGCAGCAACCCAGTTCTCTCACTGTGATGAAGTGGTCTGCCTCCGGCCTCAGCCTTTAGCCGCTTGGGATCCCCGTTACTGCCTTGTAAAATTGATGGGCGATGGTGTGCTCTCTTGGTTTAAGAAATTTCTGTCAGCATTAGCAAGAAAGTACCAGCTTTGCGGTTTCTAAGGGAGTCCCTTACAACAGGAAAGTGACTTACATTGGACCAGACTGGAGCAATGCCTACCTCTGAACCACCTAGTTCCCAGTCCGTCCCCTTCAGGTCCCAGCTGTGAGCGCAGGTGAGGCAGTCATAATCATATTTAACCCAAAAGGGAAGGCAGTCTTGTGTCAACTTTAGTGTAAAATTATTTGACCATCTGAGGGAGTTGTTCATCATTAAAGTTTATTTTCCAAACTATCTGGAATGTGTCTCCACTTAAAAATCCCAACCTATTCATTAGGAGTGGAAGGTGGGGAAGAAGTTCCATGTATCTCTTTGGCTTTTTCTCTCTTTTGCACCATGTTCTGAGGCAGAGATGACTTCTCTTCAGGATGGGCCACATGCTGGTGTCATGGCTGATCAAACACATAGGAGTTGACAAAAGGCAGGGATGGCCCCGGAGAAGCCTGCTGTCTGCCTCACTGATAGGCCTGGATACAGATGCATCCTGCTCTCCAGATGACAGAAAATGTACAGAAATCAACAAACACAAAGGGAGATGAGAGAAAGCTCCAGATATGGAGGCTGAGGCCATGTTTTTATGACCTAGTGAATGGTCTGGACAACAGAAGCCCTGAGCCCTGCTGTGTCTGAGCACCAAGTAGGGATAACCGGGAGAAAGTTCTGTAACCTGGTGTCATACAGTTGGCTTGTGGTTGCTATGTTCTCGCAGATCCACTCTCCACCTTGTAGAGTTTACCATGCGTTACAGGAGTGAGGAAATTCAGCAAACCAGCCTTGTAGGCTAGGTTATACCCCTAGGGGCTCCTGCACAACCTACTGTGCAGGCTGAGGGCGGCAGCCTGGGTCTTAAATGTCCCTCAATGGCCTGTATCTTAGAGGTCTCATCTCCAACTTGAAACCTTTAAGAGGCATGGCATGGCGGCACATCTAGTCATTGGCATGCACCCTTGAAGGCGTACTGGGGAGCAGGGCTCTTCTGTTCACCCTAGCATCTTGGCACAGAGATGAATGGTTTTGCTATATTATATGGCTTCCGGAACCAAGGCACCCCAAAGTAGGACATCCACCCGGTCCTGGACCGAAACCTTTGGAACCATAAGACAAAATAGAGCTCTAGCCTCTTTTCCCCCATGTTTTGTGGTATGGGGGATCAACTGAGGGCCTCATGCATTATAGGCAAGTATCCTACCCCTGAGCTATATCCCCAGCTCTCAGACTAACAGGTCTACACCACTATAGCCACTAACCTCCTCTCTCTACAAGTTGCTTAGTTGGGTATTTGTCATAGTCACAGAAAGCTGACTCACACATTGGCTGAGAAGCATGCATCGAAGCTGGAGACTTGTGGATAAGCACTCAGCTCAGTCAGACACAGATCCCAACTTAACTTCCTGCCATCCCAGATTCTCCACCATCTTTGGCTTCTCCTCATCTTATTTTGTCTGTGAGTGCCCAGTTACCACAGCACCATTTGTTAAAGAGGCTGTCTTTCTTCTGTTGGATTTGCTGTCTCCATTTCAACAAGCCAGGTGGCCCTACTGGGGTATGTGCTTCATGTTTCCACATTCCCCGGCATGATCTGTTGAGTTGTGTGCGCATGCGTCTACCAACAATGTAGTCTGGATTACTCTAATTACAATAGTTGAAACTGTTTTGACTGATGTCTCCCACTTCATTTTCTTTTAAAGATCTGTTAGGCTCTTCTAGGTACTTGACATTACTTAAAAATTTCAGGACGCTTTTGTTCCCAGCAATAAGACTTTTTAATAAGAATTATGTCAATCTTGTGCATCATGATAAAAAGAAACTTACATATTCACTGTGTAGAAGCTTCTAGCTCATGACTCTCTCCATTTATGTAGATCTACTTTGATCCGATTCATCAGCATTTCAAATCAGTCCCACACATTCAAGCCCCACAAATGTTTTGGTAGATTTATTGCTAGTTATTTGTGTGTGTGTGTGTGTGTGTGTGTGTGTGTGTGTGTGTGTACGCATGCATGTGTTTTAATATACTGTACATTTAAAATGTATTTAAAACATTCAGTGTCCAGGTGTTCATTACTAGTATCCAAAAATAATATCAATATTTTCATGTTGACCTTGTATCTATAACTTTGGTGGACTCAGTTTTCAGTTCCAGCAATTAATGTCGTCTTTTTTCTTTCTTCCCCTTGCTTTGAAACACCTTACAGGTGTGTATAACTGTTTGACATTGTGACACAGCATTGTTAGCTACAAAGCTCATACTTGAGAAGGGTGCAATCAATTTATATATACATAAAACCCCAAACCAAAACAGGACAAAAAACCCATGAATTTTTAAGTAAGTTTACTGTTTTGTCTTGGGAACCCTTGTGGCTATTCCAGGCACAAGAGCATGTGACAGCCAGTTGGACACACCTGCTCCTGTCTTTAAACAGATAGGCAAGCATGTCCCATGGAAGTCAACGTTAGCTTTTCTTCTCTCTTGTATAAAAGGATACCGTTTGCCTTTTTCTGTTTCTTGCCCTGTTGCACTGATTTCTAGAACCAAAGTCAAGGTTACTGTCTTTATAGGCTGCCTCCTTCTTGGACCTTTTAGTAAGCAGTGCCACTTTCTCTTTCTCCTCTTCCTCCTCCCCCTCCTCTTCCTCTTCCTCATGCTGCTGTTGTGGTATATAGCAGCCTTTTCCAGATTGCGAGCTGCTCTTCTTTCTACTTTGTTTTCAACAACTCTGGGCTATGAAACTTCCCGAGAACCCGGAGGACTCCAGGCCCACCATGCCCTGGGCCAGGTCTCCCAGCTTGCCTGTCTCCTAGTATCTATTTGTGACTTCTTACATTTAACAGAAATCATGGACATGAGGAAGTCTAACTTTTCATACAATCTGGTCTTTTACTTTGAAAGGCAGGCTAGTCTTGTTCCCATAATTGCTCCTAGTCTTGGCATTTGTGAAATCCCTTTCAGAATGTAATCTGTTAATCAGACAGCTGTGGGTGGGCTCTGCCTGGCTGTCCTTCCCATCTGGCTAAGGCTTCAGAATGCAAGTTGCCTTGTCCCTGTCCAATCCTTGACAGTCCAGGAGGGACAAAAAAAGAGTAGAAAAGACTTCCTTAAAGCTGGAAAGATTGTATCAGGAGACTGAGAGGGACAGCGGTTGCTTAGCTGGTGCCTTCATGTGGACCACTTTTTCCTTGATATTTTAGTCTAAAAATAACCCACTTTCTTTCCTCCCTCTGTCCCTCCCTCCCCCCCTTCCTTCTCTCCACCTGCCTAGGTTCTGGCAGAAGGAAGGATGAGACCTAACCAGTCCTTCAGCTTTCCCACCACATACTAGAACTGATATCCTGGTGGGTAGTTTATTTATTTTTTTTCTTTAATGATCGTTTAGCCAAAAGTAAGCCACTAAAATTTAGTAAGGACAAAAGGAAGAGTTCACTGGGTGTAGAGAGCAGAAGTCACGAAGTCTCAGACAATTCCCGTTATTACTCAGGGTGCAGATGTGACAGGTGGCGGGCTGCCTCCTGCAGGTGCTGGGGTTTGCCGCCTCGTCAGCCACGCAGTGTGACTTTTCCCATAACGGTAGCACTGATGTCCCCTAGCTGTCTTCTGGGAAACGTGTGTTCTTCTAGACACAGGGCAACTGTGTGACGACTGTCTGTTCGGCTGGATCCACAGCACAGAAAGCCACTGATGGATCTCTCCACTCCCCCTCCGAGTGGGTGCAGAAGGGAGGCTCCCTGTGCACTGCAGATCTTGGTCCCCGTTTTACTGGCGAAGTGGCGAATGTCGGCCAGGCTCTCTTCCCTGGTTACACTGACCCGTCTCTCAGCGCCAGATGCTACTCTCGGCTTCCTGTATGTAATTCCCACCAAACACTTCTCATTTTTGTCCCGAGTGATCACCCCCCCTCTTGCCCCGTCTTTTAGAGTTGCGGCTTGAAATGAAATCCGCTCCATACATCTGTGCACAGAGGAAATGGGGGCCAGTGTATGCCAGGAGGCCTACGTCGTCACAGACCCTGTGCCTGGCGTGCATGAGCAGGTCCCCAGAGAGCTGAGCCTGCCATGCTTGGAGGAGCAGCTCGCTGCATTTCCAAACGTGAGGATTTCTGCCACCTCGTTGCTTTTCTGCTTCGCTGTGGATTTAGATTTGACAATGAAGTGTCGAGGGAAAGATCTGGTAAGATGTCCCCACAACTGCTGTCATCTGCGTGCATGTGTTCCCCTGGGTGATGGAGCACACAGACAGCCTGACCCTCATGCTACTTATACCAGAATGACATTGGCCCCTTTTTCCTAAGCAGAGAGTTTTGTGAGGAGTTAGTTGGAGTCTTAGAATCCCACAGCTCAGGAGACCTCTTGTTATAAGACAAGAGACCCCCTCCTTCTCTTCCCCTGGTTTCTAGCTTAGAGATTACACTCTGAAAACAATTCTAGGGTGACTATCCACAGCAGCTCCTGTTAGAGTCTCTCCCAGAACATCTGTCTTGATACCCACTCGAGAAAGCCAGGTCTTCCTGGACAAAAGGAGTACTAACTGCTACCTCAAGTCACCTCTGGGTCAGTTAGGGAAATGTGCACGTCGGAATGGAGTACTAGGACACCCTCCTCTGGCAAGGCAGTTGTCAGGGTCCCTGTTTTGCCATCAGCTTTCAGGGCACACACCAGTGCACTTCAACTACTCTATAAATGGAAAACTCAGAACATACCTTGTCACGTCAACAACACTGGTAAGTGCTGTGGAACCCACACAGTCAGCTAAATTTAATTTCCTGCAGAGATGCAGAGACTTAACTCCAATGCCACCTCCTTTGAGGAGTCCTCTCAAAATCCACACTGACTTGGGGTCTAGGTGAGTGCTCCCCTATTATCAAATATCCTCCACCGAGATTAACTTACTACAGGGTCTTTGCATATTTGGGGTGCAGTGATGTCTCTAACTGGTCACCTAGGGCTACATAAAAGTAGCTGATGTCCTACTGACATTTGTAATCCCCAGTGCCTAGCACAGAGTCTTACACATAACAGGTGTTCACAAATGCTTTAAAAGTGGGATTGTGGCCAGGCGGGGGATGGCGCATGCCTTTAATCCCAGCACTTGGGAAGCAGAGGCAGGTGGATCTCTGAGTTCGAGGCCAGCCTGGTCTACAGACTGAGTTCCAGGACAGCAAGGACTAAACAGAGGAACCCTGTTTTGAAAGTCAAAAAGAGGTAACTGGTCTTGCAAGTAAAGCTATGTGGACAAAGGGTTTATCATGTGACTCACTGTGCCACACCGCAGCTGCCATGACGAGATTTTCCCCCTCCTTTTTCTTTTTTCTCTTAAATTTTATTGGGGTGGGGCTACAAGAGCAGAGAGGGTGGATATGCCGGGATGGGAGGGAAATGAATGAGATCAGAATGCATGATGTGAAAGACACAAAGAATAAATAAAAAGAAAGTTTAAAAAAAAACCAACAAAAAAGTGGGATTGTAGCAAATATGTGCAACATCCAGGAAAATATCTCATCATGGGGCCCAGTATTCCACCATTATTCCTTGAATTTAAAAGCCATGTGAGCTGAAAGGCTAGTCCTCTGTACCAGAGATCACTTCCAAAATTAAATTTTCATGTTGATGAATAAGTGCCACTGAGATTTGGAGATGTGGTTTAAGTAGAGCCCCGAAGAGCTTTGTCACAACCACTTGTGAGAAGCCTTCTAGGTGTGATGAGGGCTCAGAGTGTGACAGAGATACAGGAAGGAAAGAAAACCGTTTATTTCTGGGAGTCAAGGTCTGACACTGATTTCTTTTTTTTTTCTTTTTCTCTTTTTTGTTTTGTTTTGTTTTGTTTTTCAAGACAGGGTTTCTCTGTGTAGTTTTGGTTTTTGTCCTGGATCTCACTCTGTAGATCAGGCTAGCCTCGAACTCACATAGATCCGCCTGGCTCTGCCTCCTGAGCACTGGGATTAAAGGTGTGCGCCACTGCCGCCCGGCCTGACACTGATTTCTGTGTCACCAGTATCTGTGTCCCTTCTGAAATGCATAAGCCTGCGGACAAAATTTTGCAAAGAAGCCAGACACTAAACCTTACTAGCCACACAATAGGAACTCAGCCAACCTTTTGTTGGCTGACCTTTCTTAGGGTTGCTGTGATCACTCATGCCCTCCTGTCTACGTGGCCCTTGATTGCAAGGAGCAGAGAAGACCATGGACACACAACAGTGGTAGGCGGCTGGGTCCCTGACACTAGTCACTGGCACTGATGGGAGTCAGAACACAGACAGACTGGTACAATTAACCCTGGACTGGATTAGGAAAAGCAGTCAAGCCCCAGATGAGAGCCCTTTCCTTCCTGTGTGGGAGGCTCAATCCCATGACTAACCCCAGATGACCAACTGGTACCTTGGGCGTGTATGGGACATGCGCCCTGTGTGACAGCCCATTAAAGGGTCCTAGCTTGAGAGGTAGAGGGAAACCTTTGCCAGCCAGAGACTGGAGACACTCTCAAAGGCACAGAGCCGAGATGGGTCTCAGGGGTTGAAACGGGCCACCTGCAGAAGAAAGAACGTGTGCCCGAGAAGAGGTGTTTGCGAGTAACCATTGGTTGCTAGGTTTGGCTTAAACTGGCTACCTCCTACACACATTGAGAAAAGGAAGAAAGAGCAGTTAGGGTGCAGGAGAGAGGGAAAAACCCACCTCGCCCACTTGACAGGCGCAAATTGCTGCTTGCCAGAAGCCTGTAAGGGCGGGACAGTCCCCTCTGAATGCTCTGCTCGGGGGTTTAGTTGCCTTGGTGAGTACCCTTTGGGAACCAAAGGTCCCTTCTAAGCACAAAGGGACACAAAGGGCACCTGTGTGGAGGTTCAGCACCGTGCCCCATATTGGATGCTGAATGGCTCAGCCACTCCTCTTTGGCCAGGCAGTGTGGGGGATGGGGACCTTGGAGAGAAGTGAAGCAGAAAGAATCTTTGTGACAATGACAATTTAAGAAACACTAGACAGCCAGCTTGTTGGGTGCTTCTGAACTTTCTGGAGGGGGGCAGAGCAGTGAAGCCGTCATGTGGAAAATTTCCTTTCTCTTCAACACAGCCCTTTCCAAGCAAAGGCACTGGCATTGTGTTCCTGGTGAAAGCCCTCTCTCCTGACAGGATTCCATCAGGCTAGGAGAAAATGCCTGCTTCTGGAAGAGGCTGACTTGGTAAATGTGAAAGGCTGAAGGGCCAGGGGGTGTCTGCCGCTAACAGATTTCTGATGTAAAGAAAGGCTCCTGTGTCTCTGGGCTCTTGGAACATCGATAGATGGAAAAAACAGTTGCATGTAGCCAGAAAATGTGTGAGAGCGAGGCCCTCCTTCCACATCTACCCAGGTTCCTCTGCACCTGGGGCAGCACTACTGCTTCATGGGTGGTATGATGCTAAGGAAGCTTCCAGAAGCATTTGGCCGTGCCAGCTCACCGTGATCTCTGTGCATTTGCTCGGCCTGGGTCTCACACCTGGTGGCTGTGCCCGTCACTCTCCGTGGGCCCTGCCTATGACGCCAGGGGAATGGGAAACAGGAAAGATGTTCATCGTGTCTCCTTAAGACAAAGGATCACCATCCCACCAGGAGACAGCTCCCCTCCCGGCCACGTGCTGTGGTTGCCAACTCATGGGCAGCCCTACCAAAGGTTTGCAGTTTGGGAACAGAAGCGTAAGGCTGTGTGATAAGCAGACCCAGCTGGCTGCCTGTTGGTGTATTTACTTATTTCCACAGGCAGCTTGGTTCCTTTTACTGATTTCTATGGGCCATGTGTTGTGATGTCAGATTCCACCTACAGAAAGGTCTGTTGTCACCATTCTAGACAAGGTCGTAGGCAGGGAAACTGAGCCAGGCCCAAGTTGGGAGGTTTAGCATGGGGAACATTCTGGGCACTCATTCCACCTCACCGGCTGGGGAAGTTCTACTGTCTTGCTTCAAGGATAGTATAAGCCAAGTTTCTCTTGTCCTTTGAACTGGGGAACAGTGGCAGCTCCCGGGAAGGGCCACTGTCTCATGAACATCCTACTCACCTTTCCAGCTTATCCAAGGGAAGCCTAGAGGTCTGGAAGGTGGTGGCCTTGAGAGGTTTTAGTCCTGGGGAGGCTCCTGATTTCCCAGATGGAAAACAAATGCTGTCTGTCAGATATGGCAGGAACTCCATGAGGTATAAGACCACGGTGAGGAGGGGTAACTGTGACTAGAACATGATGGTCCAAACACAGACGTCACCGAGAGCCTGACCATGCTATACAGTCTGTCATCTTACCAGGAGGTGTAGGTTTTAAAAGTGTCAGGACAAATGTGATGGGAATTGGGACAGAAAAGTCTTCACAAGCATGGAGAGAGAAGCAGGAGAGGTAAGGTATAACTGCTTGATTGAGAGAGGGGATTAGTTACTTATGTGATGCTGTGACCGAAATGCCCTACAGAAGCAACCTAAGAGAGGAGAGGCCTATGCCTTGTGGATTCCAAGGGTTCCAGTTCACCGTGGTGGGGAAAGCGCGGCAGTATTCGTTCATGGCTGTGGGAGAGGGTAGCGGCGCCTGCCCACATCAGAGGAAGCGGAGAGTGGGCAGAACCAGGAGCCAGGCTATCACCATAAAAGCCACTCCCCCAACTTCACCAGCTAAGTCTCACCTCCGGAAGGATCCACAGCTTTCACTAATAGTGCCTCTACCCGGGGAACAAGGGTTTCAAACGTGAGTCTGCAGGTGACATCTTAGGTTTAAACCATAGCAGGGAGGGATTTTAAGCATGACTGAGAAAGAGGAGGGCCCAGATGCCCCGGTTTGTCTAGGTCAGTCATGGTTTATGCCTGCCATCCAAGTTAAATTTCTAATGGTGGTACCTTTTACTTGAAAAAAAAAAATCCAGATTTGCGTGACAGATTCTGCAATCGTTCTTTTCCAAAGGTGGGTTGGAGTTTGGTACAAAAATGAATCCAGAAAATGAGACGCAGGGCATGGGGCACCCGAGTCCACTTGATGGAGCCTGAAGGAAGGAGAGCGGTGGGGAGGGCCGTGTGGATTCTCTCTGGAGCACATTTGGCATCACAGGCTATAACCACGTCCAGCCACACATTGGCAGGTCGTGCACGGGGTCCTACGGGGCCTGGTGGCAGCTTCAGGACAGAGAGAGCCATCTGTCATCCCACCATTTGGAGGCCATTGGAGGGGAAGAGTGTGATCGGAGACTGAAGAGGGGACTGAGATGAGTAGAGACTGGCTCCGACGCGAGGCTGGGAGCCTGGGTGAGACCTGGAGCCCCAGAAAGTGGCAGGGAGAGCCAGGAGTAGGCAGGCTTTCCAGGGTGGTGACCACCATGGCCTGGAAGGACTAACGTAGCCAAGACCCCAAACGGATGGAGAGAGAGGCAGGTGAGCAAGAGCAGGCAATAAACAGCAGTGAGGACAAGTGAGTGGTTTATGGAATCCGAGTATTCTCTCTGTTTGGACAGCAGTGGGAAAAGGCAGCAAGCCCCTCCCACCTCCATCTCTCCACTCAGTGCCCCATTCCCAGCCCTCTCCAGGCTGAAGTAGTAAGAACAGCTCTAAACAAATCACTCCTAGTCTTGAACCTTGGCATACGGGAAACACTGAGACACAGAGTCCCTCTCCTCTGTCTCACGGCACCCTCGGGTGGGTAAGAAACTATGCTGTGCCTGGATGAAGCGGTAGAAGCCAGAGCTTTTGTTCTTCATCAGAATAAGCAGGAGGAAGAGGATGCTGTGACTCATAACTGTGGCACAGCTCGTTAGCGGGCAGGAGAAGGGAGGCCGGATGGATCTCACGGCGGCAGTCTGCATTTGGACCATCAGGTTCTGGTCTCACCAGCTGCCCCTTCTCCTTGTTCTGGCACGTGGATAGTTACAAATCTGACAGGACAGAGGGGAATGTGACTGACAGCCAGGAGGACAGAGCCCCAAGCCAGCCATAACTGTCTTGTGTTCATTAAAGCCTGGCTTCCTGTCTGTGCTCTTAAGGCGCTGGCTGGGGGTCAGTGGGAGCAAGGCTTATCTGTAGGTCCTCCTACCTAGTGGCTGGTTGCACCAGGGAGCAGCTAAAGGACCCAGAGGTCTCGACTTTCCCGCCCCTCTTACTTATTCTGCTCATGGGCAGAGGCTCTGGCTTTGGCCATCTTGAGTCCCGCCCACCACTTCTGTTTCTTCCAGGGGAATTTGAATATGGTGTAGCTATATGCTTCTCTGGGCTTGTCTCTTCTGTCTTCTCGGAGGTCTGTGTATGGAACACCTTCACAGGTTAGTTAAAGTACCTGTTCTCTGGATTCAGTAATGATCGACAGAGTAGGATTCAGCAACACTCATGGAAATGTCATCTTTGTCATCTTTGGTCCACCCTCCCCGTGTGCGTGTGTGTGTGTGTGTGTGTGTGTGTGTGTGTGTGTGTGTGTGTGTGTTGAAAGTGCACTCCTCCACTACCACAAATTATACAGTCAAGTTTCCCAATTTTGGAGAAATTAGAAGGATTGGTACATCCCAAGTGCAGTAGATGAGCATTACCCTGGGGACATCACCTTCTTGGCCAGTCTCCACCAACAAGTAAATATTTGTGATTTGGGTGTTGTTGTTGCTTTTGGCCTCCAACAAATTTTCAGGAGGTGAAATCAATTTTTTAAATTTATAAAAGGGAATGATGCATAGGAAGTGTTAAACTGGGGAGGGAGAAGGGGGGCAGGGTAGAGGAGGAAATATCGGGAAGGGTAAATAACACTAGGGACCTTTCTAAGAACTCACACAGAAACCTACTACTCTGGAAGCTTCATGTGTGTGTGTGTGTGTGTGTGTGTGTGTGTGTGTGTATGCATGAGCACTCCCCCACACATATATTCATAAAATGAGTTAAAATAGAGTTACTCCAAAACAGGGTGACAATGCCCCGACTAGACACACTGTCTTACAAGTGCCAGGAATGGCTTACTTGTTTTGGAGTTGTTGGCCAGTGAGGTCCCATGGACCTAAATATTACAGGCTGTCTCCAATACTCTTGGTCAAACTCCAGAGCTCAACAGTAATACCCTATTGCTAAAGACACCAACTACATCTATGAATATAAATATGGAGAAGTCAAGTTGGCACTCACAAGGAAGCTTCATCCCTACTGGATGTTATCATCCTGAAGGGTTCTATACACACTCCTGGAGGAGAAAAATGATCATCAACGTTATCTGGCTGTGAATCTTGTGAGCTGTAGTGACGGTCAGCTTGGCGAGACACGCGATGGTTCACCAACAGCAGGAACCTTATGGAGGTAACCCACCACTTTCTGACTGGACCTAAGCCCTGCTCCACAAATTGAAACCCAGACTTGGCCTGCTAATGGGCCCAGAGACTATGGCTACACAGGTCACAGGCACTAGGTGAGAATCTACTATTATTATTCTGCTAAATGGTCACAGTATTAATTTGACTCCTAATGACTTATCATTAAACATATCGACCAATGCATCCTCAACCTTCGTCAGAGAAGCTTCTATTTCACGGCAGATGGTGCTTAACACAGGGACCCACAACTGACCAAAGTGCACAGAATTAGAGTCTTTGGAATGCTCAGCCCTGAACGGCACATCTAGACTACACTTCCTCCTTTCAAGGCGCAGAGCTCATGGTAGCAGAGGCTACAGAAAGATCGTAAGAGCTGGAGGGTGGATAACGGCCATCAAACCGTGTCTTCTGGACACAGCAGCACAGCTGCACATAGGAGCTCACGGTGGTTGTGACAGCGTGCACAAGCCCTGTGCAAACCCAGGCCAGATCCCAACATGGAGAGGGGAGTTGGGTACAGAGTCCCACCCCGTAGCCAAGGACTATTGGCAACTGATAGCTGGTGGGAGAGGAAAAATCTAAGGGTGTAGCCCCTCATAAGTTGCCCACATTTCAGTGTAAGGCCACGGTTCCAGGAATGTTTGGGAAGCACAAATTGGACTTGATGGATTTTAGTGGGAGGGCATAAAGTTGAGTGGGTAAGGGAGGTGGATGGTCTTGGGAGGAGTTGAGGGAGGGAGATGAATATGGTCAAAATACATTATTGAAATTCTCAGCTATACACACACACACACACACACACACACACACACACACACACACAAGAAATTTATTACAGATAAACCCCAAAGTACACTAGTATGAACATACAATGGACAGCTGATCAAGCGTGTTCAAAACGACCTACTGTTTTTCTACACATATCCACAAAAAAATCCTACACATTCCTGTCACACCCACATGGTGGCCTCTCATAGGTGACATGAAAGAAACCTCAATCTCTTGAAAAAAAAATCACAAAGTAGTTTTGGTAGATATGAACTGAGCACACAGTTTTGTTCAGTAAAGCTCCTTTGATGAGGCCTGCTCAAATATCTCGAAGATTCTGTAAAAACACCACAGACATCTCTCTCAGTTACTGAGGTCATGCAGTCTGAAGAAACACCAGGGAAAACACAAAATACAGAGAGATGCACACATTCCAGAACATCTTGGGAAAGCTTGATTTTTCTCCCACATCCAAATGTTTGTTTCTAACCAAGTGGACTAGAGAAGCTGGGCCAGCAGGAGAAGCAACCGGAGGCAGCTTGGGAGGAGGGGCCTTCGGTTTGTTCCTGTTTTCACCTACTTGTCTTGGACCAGAAGAATCTTGAGAGGGAAACGGATAGGTAACCACAAGGGTGATTAGAAGTAGGCCTGGTGATGTGGGTTCCTGAGCTTAGTGGCTCTATTCTCTAAACTACACAGCCTCTGAGGTGCCTACATAAGCTTCAAGTGAGGCTTGCTAGCAGTTTGGAGTGGGGGCCAGGCATTTCTCCCCCTGCAGAAGGGTCAGGGTGATCAAGGGAGGAGGAGAGAGAGGTGCGAAGGAGCAGATGGGAGAAGACGATGGACAGAATGTGAAGGAAGAGGGCAAAGCCTCTACGTCTTAAACAGAGACCGAGTGACGCTTAAAAGGTGAGTGTCTGTGACCCAAGGCTGTTTCGAAGTTGCAGGAAGCCAACCTGTGCTTGAAGGGACAGACCAAGGAATGGCGCTCAGAGCAGGGAGTGAAACCAATGTGGGAGACCTCAGACTAGCAAGCGAGCTCGTGTGCTTGGATCTGTCACACCAAGTCAGTGCTATACACACCCGGGACTCAGATGAACCAGGTCGCCCGGACCAACCCCACACTTGGAATCAGCAGCCCTTCCTTCTTACAAAGTAAACATCACTGAAAGTTTTTTTTTAAAAAAAAAAAAAAACAAAACAAAACAAAAAATAGACAGACCGAAAATATCACACCTTAGGCAAATGAGTTGAAAATCCCTTCGAGTGGCATCCTATTTTTTTTTCCCACCCATTTCTCAAGTCTGAAGACACCTGGTAAAGAGTCTGTATTTAGGTAAAGAAATGCAACTCCTGGTATATACGGTTTCCTGATGGCGCAGAATGGAAATGACATCATGGAAACACTGGTGTTCAAGGTCAGTCTGTACATTGCTAGGTGAAAACAGGAGGCTTAGTCATCAGTGGAAATGTGCGCGTGCCTCTAGCCTGATGCTCTCTGCCTCCAGACAGTTTTTTATTAAAATTGCACAGGCTGCTTGCCTGACCTCTTCAGGCTCTCCTAGACACACAACCTAAACATATGTTCTACCGCACCTCTGTCTGCGCCATCTGGGAAGAAATAAAATGATTGTTCCTGAGAAGAAGAGGAGTTTGTTTTCGACTCAAGGACAGAGGACCTATGACATAAGTTGACTGTCTCAGCGGTTGACACGAGTGGTCTAATTTGTGTGGCATTCCCTCTGGTGAAGAAAGGGAAGGTGAGGCCAGCTGGGAAGGTGTGGGGTCCTTTGTCTTAATTAAAAAATATAGTCGGAGACATGGAAGTTGGCCAAGTCTCATAAATCTGCTAAAAGAATCGAGACTGTCAGATAAGTTTAAATAAAACCAAGCAAATCCACCGAGAATCACGTAGGCTCCCCGCTCGTCGTCGACACCTACTTTCCTGTCACTTCTGTGTTCCACAGACGGTGGTTGAGCTCATTAACCAGCCACCCTCCCACCAGCCACTGACAAGCATATCCCCACGGAGCACAAAATTCAGAGATGATAAATTTACTCCCGCTTGTAAAACACGGCACTCTCCTCTGGGCAATCAGAATGCTCGGAGGCTTTGAGGAAAGAAGGACTTATCTGATAACCTACCTTCATTAGCAAAGCCTGGTCTTCCTTGTTGGGACAGCGCCTCACTGCCAGCGAGAACTGCTCTAGTGCAACTGGAAGGGAAGAGATAGAAAGGTGAGTGGCCTCTCTGGGGACTCCCAGCACATCCACGGGGAACCTCGTGGTTATGGCAGAAACAAATGGATTGCTAGGCATGCTTGCCTGGGGACATGTAAAGTTCCCTGCCTGTCCACTGCACGGGCTGGGATCTGTGTGCAGTGACTTCCCCACAGTCAGCTGGGGAGATCACAAGGCCACTAGAGTCAGCCAGCCTCCGTGGGAACCACCAGGAAGTCCTGGGTTCAGCCACTGCATGAGCCACCCTGAGAGGCTACACTCTATCCCCATTCCAGTGACTCCATGAAGAGAATCCCAACTGCCTTGGTACTTTGGGTGTCAACTTTCAACCACCCTCTTCCACAGTGATCTCCACGCATTAGTTCACTGTGGGGTGGAAACATGATAATGGCCCCAAATATTGACCCAAGCAAGCCCCAGACTCTCCAAATGTATTTAGTCATCTTTTCTCAACCAACCTTCCCTGACAGAATGGTTAAGAGAAGTACAAGATGGTTTACAAAAAATGCTTTAATGGGTATTTAATCAGCCTTAATGTTTCTGGGCATGTTTCAGTTCTATAGAGTACCCCTCCTCTTCTCTGTACGCATGACCAGGTTCTCATCAAAGGTCTGCTGGGTGAACATCATCTTCTATCTAAATAAGCATGAGAACATGGACTTTGTTCCTGGCATGGGGTTTTGACTGTATTACTTCACTTTTAAAGATGTTTGCATAATCCCCTGGCATCCCTGGGCTTCAGTCCCCTTCTAGTGACAGGGACTAAGACTTCTACTCACTAACCCATCTAGATTGTCCTCTTACTGCTGGACTGAGGGCTGGGTTCACATTGCCTGCCCTTCACTGCTGCTCTGCTGTCAATCATCTCAGCTGAGCCCTGCATATGAACACTGAAGGCTAGCCCACCCAACTGGGCAAAGCAATAGGCTACCCCAGGTTCTATCCTGACCTGCATGAACCCTGTGTGGGTGAGCAGAGGTTTATGATTTAAATCTGAAATGTTGCCCAGAGACCTCTGTTTAAATGCTTAGTTCCCCCAAGGTGCTATTTTGGAAGATTCTAGGAATGTTTGGAGTTGGGTCTAGCTGAAGGAAACAGACCATTGGGGTGATTCCTGGCCCTGCCTCCCCACCCTACTCTCTGGTTCCTGGTCTGTTGTGGTGAGAACAGATTCTGCTACACAAGCCTGGCCCCATGGAAAGACCTGTCCTGCCATCCCTTCCCCACCATGAGGGACTGAAGCCCTTTGATATAGTAAGCAGATGCTTCATTCAGGTGGAATGGCTTCCTGGTCTAAAGACCAGTTTTCTGTGTAGCTGTTGGAGTGAGAAAACAGAGGGAGGCTTGAAACTCCAGAACATCTGGCCATCTTAGTTCCATGGTAGGAGGCAATGCCTTGATTCTGCTCCTTATTACAACTTGCATACTTCTCAAGAGAGGAGAGAGAAAGGCAAACTGAGGTCACCTGCCCACAGATGCCACTGGTCATGTGCTATAGGGACTTTAGGAACCTCTGAAGTCTAGGACAGAAGCTGTCTCCTTCAACAACTCTCTGTGGCAGTTAGCAGAAAAACTCAAGTGTGTGCCTCTGACCTAGAAGGGGTTGGCATGCAATTAAATGTGTCTCAACCTGCTCAGGGCTGAAGAACAATAGACTAAAGGCAAGGCAAGACACCGGGGGTGTTCACTGCAGCAGGGAACTTCTTTACCCATGGAGCTGCAGTCAGTTTTAACATTCAGGCCATGCCATTTTGATTGACTTAATTACGAGTCACGCACTTCGATCCTCAAGTTCTCAGTAAGAGCTACTGAGAAGCCATCTCTACAGTTTTCTGTGTGGTCCTCTTGGATACAGAAGAATATTCATACATATATACATGTATATATACATAAAAATATATAAAATCTGTGGGGGTTATTGATTAGACAGACTGCCAATTAAGAGAGAATTTTGTAGTGATTTTGAGATACAAAACTCTCTCTCTGTGTAATGAATATAATATATATATGTTATCTATCTATATATCTCAAAAGATACTTTTATCAGTTATTTGGATTCATCTCAAAATCATATCCCCACCAAGTATCCAATATCTATTCTGCTACATCTGTTCAGAGGTTTTAAGTGTCAACAGATGAAGGTAAAATTCTGGTAAAACCCCACTTTACATTATAGAGAGAGCTCCTTAGTTAAAAGCCCTTGCTGTTATTGTAGATGACCCAAGTTCAGTTTCTAGCATCCATATCTGGTGATTCACAACCACCTGTGACTCCAGCTCCGAGGATCTGACACCTCTGGACTCCTCAGGCACCCGCACACATGTGGTATACACTCACACAGAACACACAAATATACACAAATTTAAAAATAAAAACTAAAAAATTCTTAAAACTTAGCTTTAAATTATCTTGTGTTTTTTTTCCTATTTAACACCCTGTATCACTTCAGGTTGATATTAAAACATGTTAAATTATCATATCTGTCAATGGATGTTTCTCTTTTTTCCCCTTCAGTTCTCAGGTTTCTGAGCAAAAGTAATCATTCTCCAGTCAATGGAGCATTATGTTTTCTCTGCAAATAAAACCCTGTAAGTCATCAGCAGGGAGAGAGGTAAATTCACGTAGAGAAGACACAGAGCTATTTTTCCTCTCGGCATTTGGGATCTACGATAAGTTAAAAATGAAGTTTTTATCTCTGGTGATTTATCAAGCTCAAGATCTCACAAAAGATAAACAGATGCTCCAAAGAAAGAATACATCATCTTAATGTTTCATTTTGACACTACGGGTATCTAAAAAGCACATATCTCTAGCAGCTCCCCTCTAAAAACATAATAGTCTCCATGATTTACACATTTAATATTTGTTTTAAGACACACTGAACTGAGAACATGTCAGGAGGGGCCGCCGAAGACAATGGTCAGACTCGAAACACACAGATTATTTATAGACAAAAACTCAAGGACTGAAAGAAAATCTGGTTGTCAACAGACAGTTGCTTTTGCGATTTTTTTTTCTGTCTAGTTCATTTTGGTTTTTGTGTGGGTGGCTCATGTGAACTCAAAGGTTATTTGCTAAATGTTTTGGAGACTAGAATATGCTGCCCTTTAAAACCCATGTTAAAGTGTGTGCTCCTTGCAAATACGTCTAACTTTACAGTGTACTATGGGGTAATGGTTTTTTAATATAACATCGCATCCAGAGTTGCCATGCTAAGATAAGAGTTTCTGTGCATCTATTTTTATTGATGGGGTAAAAGTCTTAATCTTTTTTTTTTAAGATTTCAAATGTACTGTGTATGTATTTGTACATGCATGCAGGTATGCCTGTGTGTGTGCATGCATACATAAGTGCATGCATGTTGCAGCCAGAGGTTGACATCAAGTGTCTTCTTCTATTGCTTATCGCCTTATTTTTTTTGTCCCTAAACTTGAGATCATTGATTGAACTTGACTGGCTGGCCAAGGGACTCCAGGAATTCTGCCTGTCCCCTGAAGGTCTTATCCTTAAACCTGATGCTAATGGAAACAAAACCATCTATTTTGTTTTACTCGTTTACATTTCCCTCCACCAACATGGATACTAACGGATACTAATTATTTTGAGACAATTCGGTGCTCCCTCCCCTTTCCTTCTCTCCCCCCCATATATTACTTATATTCAGCTCAGAATGCTGACACAGATCTTGCAGTTTACTGTACAAGGTATAATTTTTAAATCACACGGTGGGAAACAAAGGGGCAGGAGCATATTTCAAAACCAGGGAGGGCAGATTTCTGTTGCCTTTTCAGTGGTTTTGAGCAGCCAGACACCACGTGACCCAGATGTACCACCCCTCAGCATGTGCACAAAGGACTCCATAGATATTTGCTTTGCTGCTCTAGTCACAACAGATAGGAAATGGAATCGACCTAAATGTCCTTCAGCAGATGAACGGATAGTGAAAATTCCACATGCACTGTGGAATACTATTCAGTGGTAAAGGAAGATGACATCATGAACTTTGCAGCTACATGGATGGAACTAGAAAAGAACATATTGAGCGAGGTAACCCAGTCCCAGATAAGACAAACGTCCCATGTCCTCTCTCGTCTGGAGTTCCTAGTTCCAAATCTTCAGATGTGCATACATAGCCTGGGATAACTGCAAAACCCAAAAAAGTATTAAGGGACCATGGCATGGCGGGGCTGGGGGAGCCAGAGAGGAGAACAGCAGAGTGCTATGGTCTGAGCAGGAAAGTGGGGGAAGGGAGGTTTCTAGTTAGTGAGGGGCAGAAAGGTAAAACAGCAGTAAAGGTGTCTGGAAAAAAGTCAAAAGGAATCACGATATTGACTATCTACCTAAAAATACCTGAAATACAGAATCATTGTGTCAGTAAACATATATACTTTAAATGAAAATTTCCCATCTAGGCTGACAAAGCTGACAAAGCCCATCTACCAGAACCCCCACATCAGGCATGAGAACTGTTGAACTGTTGAGCTGTTGGTCGGGGTTGTCCAAGAGATCCCCAACACATCACAGACTATTGCTGTTGCTTTAGACACAGGGCCCAGATGTCCCTGAGCCGGAACTGACCTGAAATCCTCTTCCCTGAGGACTAGCCTTCATGGTACCCAAAGGCATCACAAAAACTTCCAAAGGAAGGAAGCATCCAACCGTCCTATCCAGCTTCAACACCTACAAACCATAACAACTCTCGGCAGAACACGACACCTCCAAGGGTGCAGTAATGACGCGCGTACCTCAGCAGTCACCCACAGCTTCCTAAATGGATGTAAGACCCACTCACAAGAGGGAAATCGTGTCTGATATTGGAAACCAGATAACTGCCCAGAGTTAGTGAAATCATGACTCTTGATGGAGAACCTACAGCCATCACTTTCCTAAACCAGCAGCCTCCTTAACTTCACTGCAAATATTTGTCCTTATGCCTACAGGTAACCGTAGTCTTCACCCTTATCAAGGAAACTTCTCTTTACAGCAGAGACCGTTATGGAAAACCACAACCAATCAAAATGCAAGTTCTTTTTAAAAGATTTGTGTGGGGGTGGGTGGGTGGGGGTGGGTGTGCGTGCGCACACATGTGCACGTGCGTGCCTCTGTGTATATCTGTGTGCCACATCCATGAAGGTGCCTTCGGAGGGCATTGGATACCCTGGGACTGGAGTTATAGGTAGTTGTGATCGGCAGACCCTCCGGGAGAGCAGCGAGTGCCTTTAACTGCCGAGCCATCCATCTCTCCAGTCCTTCATCATGTTCTTTTTGAAGAACACAGAGTACCTCATGCTCCCATTTAGGATGGATTCTATGAAAGGGGCTTGCCCTGGGCCTTCACCTTCATGGCTCTCCCTGTCCAACATGTATAGTGAGACAGAGTGGTCTCTTGCTCTTCTCTACCTCATTGTCGTCACCTTCTGGGCTTTTCTGATTTCAGGTGGGATCTCCTGGGCTCTTGTAGAATGTGTAACTATCCCTCCAGCCAGCCATTGTAGACTCTGTAAAATGTGGACCCTCCATCCTCAGAAGCACCTTTTGCTCACAGAATACATTCATGGGTCTGAGTTGAATGGGAGAGGGGAGACAAAGCTGGTGCATTCCTTCCTTTCCTGGGGCCTCCAAGAGGCTGGATCTGCGGAGACCTATCAGCCTTTGTTAGCACCCTGGACCCCTGTCCAGCCCCACCATCCATGTATTTGATGGGGATAGACACACAGAGAAGGTACAGCCATACTAAGGACTCCCTCCCTGGAGCCACTTAAATCTCACTGGTGTGATGGTTGGTGTTGTCAACTAGACAAAATCCGGTATTCTCTGAGAGATGGACCTTGGGGAACCCCTCTGTGGAATTAACTGTGGCAGTTGAGGTGGGGAAAGTTCTCTCTGCAGCGGGGATCCTGGACTGCAGAGATGAAGGCAGAGCTGAGTAGCAGCTTGTGTTCACTCCCCCTGCTTCTCGACTGTGGATGTGACACAGCCAGCTGCTTTAAGCTCTGGCTGCTTGACTTGGCCCCAGTGATGGACTGTGCTCTTGAACTGTGAGCCAGAACAAACCCCTCTCCCTCGAACTGTTTTTGTCAGGGTATTTCATCAACAGCAAGATGAAAAGAAACCAAGGCGCACATGGGATCTACATGGGCCGCTGCGTTGAAGTCTGTGTTACCAAGTTGACAGGACCAGTGGCGAGAGATGGAGCACACTGTCCCAGCTGGCACAGGGCCTCGAGTTCTCCCCTCTGACACACCCCTCCACCCTCCAGCAGGAACAAAACATTGCACAAACCCGTTACTCAAACAGTAGGAAACCTGGACTTGAAACCTCTGGATCTAACAGAAGACAATCTCTCCTTCAGCTGAAAGGGCTGACAGTGGCATGGGGTGGCTCTTCAGGAGTTGTGAAGGGTGATAGGTTCCTAGACCCACACAGGATTTCCAGTTGAAGAGGTGGCATTCAGCGCTCCCATAATACTAAAAGGCATTCAAGGAGGTGGCAATTTTATTTTCATAATTTCATAGAAAATGGATGCAAGCTTAAGCTAAACAAGGCAAGTGCAATTTGTCCAAAGACTAGTCCCATTGCCAACTGGGAGGAAAGTGCTAACCCCACGAAGAATATTGGAATCAGCACTAATAGGCAAAACATGACATGCTGTTTTAAATAATGCATGCGATCATGTTTTTATTAACAAAGAAAGCCTCGTTTCAAAACACACACGTCCTTGAAAGGAATCTGAAATTAATTCTCAGTAGGCAGAACCCCACGGCATTCTGTGTTCTAATTATAATTACAACCTGCCCTTAACACGGACATTCAAAATTATCAGGCGCTTTATTAAGAAGCAGAAAGGGGCTTTCTGCTACATGAAGCTCATCAGCTTTGAGAGACGTCACAGCCAGTTCTGCATAGAGTTGGGAAGCGTGGATGATGCCATTTCTTTAATGAATGCTTGCTTTCTTTTTTTTGCCTGGAATGGGCACACCCTTAGGGGCTTAGATACCATGAGGTTTCAGAGCTGCTCTTTCTGGGGCAAGATAAATATGTGCATCACAGAAAAATATCAATTTATCACTGTAATGGTTACATCCAACTACAGAAGCCACTGGAGACTGCTTAACATTTTTGTCTCAAGCCTCGTTTTCCCTAGTCTTCAGATGACAAACTGATCCCGGTGCCAGAAGGCTTTTCTTCCCATTTGTTCCTAATAAAACTGGCTCGATTCTGGGTTTATTTCCATCTGGGGAGATGTTAAGGTTTGAGCTTTAACAGACTGATTCCCCTCTCCCCTTCTGCATGGTCTTCCTTCAAAAGTGTCCACAGGCCACATCTGTGCAGGTCAGCAAAGACCAGTGTGCTCTTTGAGCTCCTGTCCCTTCCCCTGGAGACCTCTGCTGGAGAGCGACAGATGTGAAGGCAGCAACATTTGGGCTAGATCTTCCTGGCTGCCACAGGCTGCCACAGGCTCAGTGCTCTCCTATCCTTAGGACCTACCTGCCACACGTCCGTCTGTTTAAACCTTTGCATTGCATGCACTGTTCTCTTTTTGTGTGTGGTGTAGGCACACGAGTGTGTGAACATGAGCACACTTGTGCACGCAGAGGCCAGAGGAGGATGCTGGGTGATCTGCTTCTTCATTCCCCACCGTATTCCCTTAAGACAGGGTCCCTTGATGATAGCCTAGCAGCCTGTCAGCCCCAGTGACCCTCCTGGCACTGCCCACCAAGGCGCTGGTGGTGCTGGGATGTGCAGCCACACCTGGCATCACAGATCCTCAGGTGTGTGCAGTAAGCAATCTTACCCAGGGAGCCATTGCCCCAGCTCCTAAACTTCTGCACTGCAGACAGAGTTTTCTATTTCAAATTATTCCTCAGTCCCCCAAATACTTTTTTATACTCCTAGGAACTGTGTATCTGGTCTTAAACCTGAGGGTCATTTTCTGAGAACAAACACTTTTTTTTTTTGTCGTTATTAGCCAATTGACAGTTCAAGATGGATTAGATTTCTTTAGTGCTGAGGTGACAGCAAATCTCTGATGCTTCTTCCTGGCATTCAGACCTCAAGCATTCACACTCAACTTGCTTAACTTCCTCTTAAGGGACAAGATCTACTTCAGATACAGAAACTAAGGGTTTTTTTTTGTTTTGTTTTGTTTTTTTTATAGAATAGTGATGAACAACATTTTTCTTATGACGTAGAATGAGTCAGACACTAAAACAAGGACTTCGGGGAATCATCTGGATTAATCTTTGCTATAGTCTCACAGTCTCTGTAAATGAAGCTCAGAGAGGTTGGGCGACTCACTTGTAGCCACAGAGCTGGTAGAAGAACAGCCAGGACACGAACTCAGATAACCAGCTCCTTGAGCCCATGTCCTCAGTCCTCACAGTCTAAGCTCAGTTAGACTTGAAATGTGCAGGGTCATTGGAAGACTCACAGCCCTACTTCCATGGTGAACCATCAGGCTCCAGTTAAAAAGCTGACGGCTATTTGGAGATGTGACTATGTTTAAGAAGTGGGAGTCAAGGGCTCCCCATACCTTTACCTTAGGACCAAGTTTTAGGATGGACGGTATCTGTGGTCAGTACACAGGAGCCCAGAGGGAAGCTCTCCAGCACCTGGGCCTTAGTACCTCCAAGAGTGAGTCCAACACAAGTTGCATGCCATGGATGAAGAGGTCTGAGATATACCTGCCTTCAACTCGGGTATGTGTGTATGGTGTGTGTGTGGGGGGGGAGTGCTTTATGTTCTAATGTGTTTCAGCCTAATCAACAAATATGGAAAACAAGCAAACAAAACCTCCAATAGAAGAAGGTGGTTTACACAAATTTCTTAAGTAAATGTTGAGCCTGGAGCCAAGCATACCAAGACAGTGCAGGGACATAGACAGCCTGTGACCTACAGGATCCTTGGCTGTTGACGGTGGATTCTCAGATTGGCAGCCACGAAGGCAGGAGCTATGCAGATGGCATGACCTGCTGCACCCTCGGTTACTACTCAATTCCACGTGGAGTTCTGCCCGTGCAAGGATGACTTGCAGATGATCCAGGCAGTCAGGTTTTGACTTGGTGAATAAATTAGCATTCTGGTTTATACCAGTCATTTCCAAGTTCAGTTACTATGAATCGGTTTCCCCACAGCTAACACACTTCAGGGTATACAGACAAAATTTCTGGATCTCCAAATGAGGGAACCCAGTCTTGTCTCTTAGTAACTTATAGAGAGGTAAATATTTCTCCCATGCCCCATCCTCTCTGTCCCTTCCTTGCTCCTCCTCCTCGTCCCAAGGAGCAGAAGGTAGAATTCAATCAGAATCAGGGATGCTGATGTGGCATTGGTTATTCCAGGGTTGGGTCACTGTGTGCAAAGGCCACCTTGAGGTGGCCCTCCTGTGGGGCACCCACCTGCTTCCTTTCTCCGTGATGAACCTGTGTCCCTGGCACATCCTCATTCCAACCTGTGCTCACTAG
The DNA here is from genome assembly GCA_902168405.1 of Peromyscus aztecus. Taxonomy (NCBI): domain Eukaryota; kingdom Metazoa; phylum Chordata; class Mammalia; order Rodentia; family Cricetidae; genus Peromyscus; species Peromyscus aztecus. The sequence continues at coordinate 20,760 of CABHPQ010164709.1, read as the reverse complement.
TCCTGAATTATGACATTCATTCTAACACACAAGGTCCCCAGAGCTGGACTTCAGAGGGAGGGAAGAAACCAGGCTTCATTTGAGCTGAAACCATTCTCTCTAGTTCAGCTCCAAGTGACGATGTTGGGCATCCATGAAGCTACTGGAACATGGCACAGAATCCCACAGTGCACACTGTCCTTTTTGGAAGATGCTGGTTGGAGAGAGAGAGTGTGGCAGGCAGGCTGGGAAGTTTGGTCAAACGCTCATTCCTGGGTTGTTGGCCACAATACCTGCCCTGACTCTTAGCAGATCCACTGAGGAATTCCCTCCTATGGAATGAGAAGCACCAGGAGTCAGACACCCGCAGCTGTGCTGGGGGACCAACCTGGCCTTGCTGTACATGACCATCAGTGGCCCCACATGATGGAAGCCCCACCCAGCCAGCACGCTGAGAGCCTGGCCTTTCTTTTTTAATACCTTTCCCTCACACAGTGACATCATGATATGAATGAAATGATTCTAGATATTAAATAATTTCAATGATATGAAATCCTGGATCCAAATACTTAATGCTTCATTTTCTTGTGTTATTTTAGGCTCTTCAGACCAAAATGAATATTCTTAGTCTCAGCAGTATTTACATACTGGACTACAGGGTACTGGCCTGCGATGTAGAGGACATTTAAAGTTATTCTAGCTTCTGCCTACCACCTGCCAATAACATTGTCTGCATCAAAGAATCCAAGCATCTTCAAACATGGTCAAACACTCCCCTGAGGGTCGAACCGTCCTTGGTTGAGATCAGAGACTGTGGATTGACACAGATGCTACATTTGAGGACTAGGTTTAAGCAGCTAGGACAGTGCTCAGACCTCTTCAGTGGCCTTTTATCAGGCTCGATTTTATTTTGTATATGTAGCCTCCCCCTGTTTATTTACTCAGGAATTCCAGATGTTGCAGGACAAGGTCCTGGGGAGACCGATGATGTGTACAAACTAGCGCCTCTCTGGTTAGTGGGCCCCGGTGGGCTTTCTGTCTGGTTAGTTTTCCTAGTAAGCAGGGAGTTGAGTTACAACAGGCTTCAAGTCTCTGGAAGGTACTTGGGGCCCTAAATCTAGCAGGAGGCTCAGACTGGCTTCAAGACTCCCCTTCTCCAGAGCTGTGTTCCCCTGTGGCCTTCAGGGCCATGAGCACCCAACCATCAACAGTCAACAAGAGCCAGCTCACCTCTGTGAATGTGTGCCAGGGACAGTGAGGTGACATGGTGCGTACAGGAGTTCCAGGCGCTGAAGAACTCCTCCTGCTTGGTTACCACCTGTCAGATAATGGGAGAGAACATCCATGAATCATATTTGGAGAACGGCAAACTTGAAAATTTCCTTTTTCTTTTGTCGTCTTGTTTGGGGGGGGGCTGTGTGTGTTTGAGAGAGAGGGAAGTGCTGAGGCCTCTCACATACTAGCCAAGCACTCTACCATGAACTGAACGACACCACCCAACAGTACCCTCTTCTTACTTTATATTCTGAGACAGAACTTCACTGCATTGTCTATGATGGGCTTGAACTGGTGATCCTCCTGCCCCAGCCTCCCAAGTACCTAAGGCTTACGGGCCTTTACCAACTAGCCCAGCAAATAGCCCAACTGTCAATACAACATAAGCATGGGCATTGTGAAGTCACTGAGGAGCTGGCCGCATGACCTGTGACAGCAACTTGTGAGCGGAATAAAATGTCCTGATGGTGTCCAGAGATGGAGTCCGGCCTCGTGTGTGTGTGTGTGTGTGTGTGTGTGTGTGTGTGTGTGTGTGTGTGTGTGTGCCTGTATGTTAAGTCTTCACACATCAGGCATGGTGTCTAGTTATACCTGATACTCAGGAGGCAACAATGTACAAGGAACAATTTGAAGTGAGCCTGGCGGTGCAGACCTGTAATCTCAGGTGCTCAGGAGGCCGAGGCAGGGGGATTGGCCAGCCTCAGAACTTAGTGAGAAGACCCTGTCTCAAAACAAAAAAACAAACAAATGGAAATAGGACAGGTAGTGGTGGAGCACCTGCTTGGTATGCGTGAGGGTCAACCCTCAGCACCACAAAACAAAGACAGAGAAATAATGTGAGTGACGCGGGCACATGCCCAAACACAGTGAGACTGTTTGCATAGGATTATTCACTTCCTGAAGAATTTTTAAAAAAAAAATATTTGAATTAATTGAGAATTATCTACAGTGTATTTAGTTCACATTCAACCTCCTTTTCTCCAGCTCCTCCCCAGTTCACCCCCATTTTCCACCTACCCAACTTTATGTCTTTCTTTAAAAACCCATCCAGTCAAATTTGTGTGGCTCCAATTCTCTTGGGTGTAGGGTCACCCCTGAAGTGTCATCCACCTACCAAGAGTCACCCCCTTGAAGAAAAACGCTCCCTCTCCCAGGTGCTATCAGTTGCCATAGCCCCTCAGCTGGGGTGGGACTTCCGGTCCACCTCCCCTCTCCATGCTGGGATCTTGTCTGGCTTGCACACCTTGTACACACAGTCACAACCACTGTGAGTTCCCAAGTGCCCAGCTGTGTACAGAAAACACTGTTTCCTTGCGGTCACCCACCACCTGTCTCTGAGTCTTTTGTCCCCTCTCCTGCAAGGATCCCAGAGATTTGGGAGTGGGGTATGATGCAGATGTCCCACTTGAAACTGACAATTCTTTTTATATCTAATATTTTTATTAAATCTTTGAGAATTTTCATACATATTTTGCCCGCCCTTGCCCTAGCCCCTCCCAGATTGACTAACACCTCCCCACCCCCAACTTCATGCCCTCTTTTTTTTTAAATAACCCACCAAGTCCAGTTTGTGCTGTCCATATACTCATGGACGTGGGGCCACTCACTATAGCGTGCTCAACCTACCCAGAGCCATCCCCCTTAAAGGCAACTGCAGACTCTCCCTCCCGCAGAAGCCATTAACTGTCTACAGCTCCTCAGTCAGGCGTGGGGCTCCTGAGCCCCTCTCTCCTCCAGGCTGGAATACTGAGTGGTTTGATCACGAGCAGGTCTGGTGCAGGCAACCACAGCCCCTGGGAGTTCATGCAGTGGTTCTGCCGTGTGCACAAGACACCAAGACACCGTTTCACTCCGGTCCTCCCCACCTCTGCCCCTTCTTCAACCACGGGTCCCGAAACTTTGTGGGGACGGGGGCAGTGATGCAGATGTTCCATCTGTGGCTGAGCGCTCCACAGACATGTATCCTCTGCACTTTGACCAGTTGTGAGTTTCTGTGTTAGACACCAGCCACTATCTGAAGAAACTTCTCTGATGAGGTGCGGTAGGTGTACTAGTCTACAGGTTCAGATATGAACTTAGGGGACAGGTTAATACTTTGCCCACTTAGCAAAGTCATAGTAGTAGGTTCAGCCACGGGCGACAAGCTCACTATTTAGATATAACACTCAGTGTGAGCTGCTCTCTCCCTCCCTGTTTCCGCTGTCCTCAGGGGCTTCCTCTTGCTGTCAGGGGCTTCCTGCAGGTCTGTAACATCTCACAAACTGGTATCGAGTGGTCTCCGTGTCTGATCCATGTGAGAAACGAACAGAATCATGGAAACAGGAACCGCAGCCTGTCTGTGTGCATTACTTTACTGGGACCTACCAAGTAACATCATTCAAATGAGTCACCTTGCGGCTCCCCTGTATGTGGAGCCCGGGGCACATCTTATCTAACCAGGGAAGAGAGTTAAATTTGGCATGGCTGACCTTTTCTTTCTTCCTCCTTCTCTTTCTTTGTTTCAAAAACTGAATGATTTGATATTAAACTTTTAGTGATTGTGTATGTTCTCAAGGAACCAAGACTCAAATAGAAAGTTACACTTGATGTATCTACTTCCCATTTGTGTCACCCCCCCACCCCCAAGCTGACAGGCCTCTCAGTTGGAAAGTAACCAGCTTTGTGGTAGCTTCACCTCTGCAGGGCCTGGAGCTCTCACTGTCTGATGCCTCCTCTAACGGTGCTTTGTGAGCTAGTGGAAAAACAGCTCCGCAGAAAGTCTCTGCCATGTATAATTCAATATGAGGACCCGGGGCGGTGGGTGCAGTCAGGAGAGCTGTGTCACATGACCCTCCGGCTCCACATCTAACAGGGCGTCACATGACAGTGAAAGGACAGCCGCCGGTGTCAGTGTGGATGCTTCCTGAATCAGTATCTCCCTGTACTGGTGTCGCTTTTCTAACTGACAAGGCAGGGCAGGGACTGGTGACTCTCTTGAGCACGCGGTGGAACATTCACGAAAATTCTGGACGTTGCTGGAAGTTCCCAAAGAAAGTCTGGAAACACCACGCATCCATCATCTTACAGAATAATGCCAGGGTTAGGCTCTCCTGAAAAGCACACGGGAGGGAGGCAGGGGGAAGGATGACCCACTGTGCAAATGGTCCAAACAGAATTGAGGGTACTATTTAAAAGCAGTGCGACATGGGGACTAAGTTTTTTTACTAGCCTGACCAACAGAAAAACAGGGACACATATCTGACTGGGAAGCCCCTGGAGGCTTCTTTGCTTCCTCAAAGAGCACAAGAAAGAGGGAAAAGACAATCCAAGGGTCCCAGTGGGCTCCTGGATCTTTTCCCTATATGCTGGCATCAGCTCGGAGAATGTCACTGCCCACCATTGTAACACCTTGTCTGGCAATGCAGGGAAATTCGAAGAGTATTTACCACGTGAGCAATGTTACACAACATAGGAATTCAACCCTCCTGCCTAAGCATCCTTGTGGGAGGTTTCAGTCAAAAAGACTTTTAAAGTGACAATTGTCCTTCATCTGAGGCAGTAAACGGCTCCTGAAAACCTGCGTTTAAACTAGACACATCCAAACAGAGTCCTTAAAATGCGCCAGGCAACAGGACTGCTTTAAGCATTTAATTTTATTTGTTCACTTATTCATTCTGCAGAAGACTTCAGGTATTTGCCAATATTTTCATTGCCTGGACAGAAGAAGATGGTGAGCCAGAGAGGCTGAACAGTTTGCCTCACGGTGTGGAGTGGAGTTGGAACTGGGCACACAGACTTCAATGCTCCACTGCCTCCCAGTGGGCCTAGGAAATGCACCTGAAGCCCTGCCCTTCCCACTTGTACTGCTCACGCTACCACAGGGGACAACATGCCTGTAAGCAGCAGCCTGTCCCCCAAGTGCCCAATGAAAAGACACATTCATAGCACAACCAAAGGACAGAGCAGAGAAACACCTTCCAGGTGGTGGATGATCATACCTGTTCCCCTTCCATTTCTACAAGATGGCCTCAAATGGATTTCAGCAGCATTATAACCAGTTAGAAACAATTCCTTATATAGGACCCATAATAAAATACCCTCAGCTAACCTCACACCTAATGGTGAAAGAATAAGTGTTTTCCCCTCCAGAAAGGACAACCAAGTTGTCTACCATCACTGTTCTCCTTCACATGATGCTAGAGGAGCTAGCCAGTGCAATAAGGCAAGAAAAAGAAATGAAAGGAATAAGTAAAACCCTCTATACTAAAAAAAAAATAATAATACATGCTTGTCTCTAAAGAAAATGCCTAGGAATATATAATAAAAGTTCTAGACCTTATAAGTGAATTAAGCAAAGTAACAAGGTATGCGAGTAACACTTTGAAAGTTAATCCTGTGTCTATATTCTAGCAGTGAACAATCAAAAATGTGAAATGAAAATCCCATTTTGGAGTTGGAGAGACAGCTCAGTCATTAAGAGGACTTGCTGCTCTCTCAGGGGATTCAAATTTGGATCTCTGTACCCCCCACACTGGGAAGCTCACTACTGCCTGTTAACTCCAGCTCCAGGAGATCCATGGCCCTCTTCTGGCTTCCACAGGCACTGCATGTGTATGGTATACACACAGGCACATATACATAAATAAAAATAAAATAAATCTTTAAAAAATATAGTAGCATCAGAAACATGAAATATTTATAAAACGTGTAAAATCTATACATGAAAACAAAAAAAAATTGCATAGGGAAATTTGCGGAGACCCCTAAATGAAAGGAGGAGATACTGTGTCCACAGATGGGAAACCCTAATTCTGCTACAATGTCACTTCTCATCCTGATCTGCAGGGTCAACCCAAGCCCACCAAAATTCCAGCAGACTTTCAGCTTTGACAGGAATTTGTGAGATGGCTACAAAAGCTACAAGGCCAACAGAAGACCTAGAATAGTCAAAGGCAATTTTGAGAAAGAAAAACCTTAGAAGATTCACGTGATCTGATTTAAAGACTTGGATAAAGCTTTAGTAAACACAGCGGTGTGTAATTGGGATAATGACAGAGATAGGAATGGAAGAAGGCGGGGAGTCCAGGAATACAGCCACACACCTACAGTCCTCAAGGTAATTGAAGGCAGGAAAGTAACGTTCTGAACAAATATTACCAGAATAAGTGCACACCCACATGCTAACCCAAACAAGCCTCAACGCTTACTTCACACTCTGTGCAAAAGTGAGGAGCAGGCCTAAATGGTAGTTAAACTCATAAGAATTTAGAAATCATAGGAAGAAAATCTTTGCAACATTGGGTCAGACCAAAAAAAAAAAAAATCCATGAGCTATATGATATGACAAGCTTTAATTTAATAAATTCTTTTTCTCTTGCAGCACACTGCTATGAAAGGTCAGGCAATGGATTAGCGGAAATGTTTGCAAAACGTATGTATGATGGACTTTCACAAAGCTACCGTAAGCACCGTGGCATATATATATAAGAGCAGTAATAGAAGTCAGTGGGACAGGAATCACAGATATAAAAACACACCATGCAAAAGGAAAACCCACTTGAACACATTGGCAAAACCTGTGAGCAGACACTTCACCCGTCTGTATCTGAAATGGAAAATGAACACACAAAGATGGCTTGAGAAATGCAAATCAAGACCACAGTGGGATGCCACTTCACGCCCACTATGGCGACAATGAGTAAGACTGGCAATCTGAAGGCCAGCGAGGAAGTGCCACAGCTGGGGACCACTGCTGGTAGGGATACAAGATGCTGTGGCCACCTTGGAAACAATCTGGTAGTTCCTTAAAAAATTCAGCATGCAGCCACCCTGAGGTATTTACACAGATGAATCAAAACAGCTGTCTATGGAAAGTGTCGTAAGAAAATGTTCGTTAAAGCTTTATTCATAATCACCAAACAGATATCAATCCATATCCAGCATTCAGTTACTGGGCAAACAGATTATGCAGACCCTTATAAAGAAACACTACTCTGCAGTGAACAGGAATAACCACACTTACACAGCCCCAGCTGCATGATCTCGGAAGCACTTTATAAAGTGACAGAAGCCAGAATCAAAAGGCTTGCTGTTCTGTTTCCGATAAATTATGCGAAATGAAGAGGCAAGCGATGGTTCCATGAGTAGGAAGCAAAGATCAGAGGTTTTCAGGAAATGTTTGGGCAGGGAGATCGAGAGATGACAAAGTGGCCCGAAGGCACCATCTGGGGTGATGGGTGTATTCTGAATGTAGATTTGGTGAGAGCTGTTTGAGCACATCATTTGTTCAAACCCAGTGACCCAACACCTGAGATTAGTAAGTAAAAATACACACTATACCAATTCCATATCTGTGTGTATATGCATCTGCACGTTTGTACACAGAAGATGATTTTCTACAGAGGACTTCTGTCTCTAGGGTTGGACACACCGCCTCGGAGGCCAGCGAGGGCAGACAGTTGTCCGCTGGGCATTGCTTCTGTGAAAGCCACCACTTCCCTGATAAAAAAGACCGCCCTCCCCCAACGCAAGCAGGTGCATGCCTTCTTCTCTGTCCTCTTCCCGTCTACAACCCAGTCCCTGCACAGCTGTGAGAATGGTGGAGACCTGTGCTACAGAACTTCGATGGCTTTTGGAGGCCCTTGCACAAAATGACCACAGTCTCGGGCGTCTGAGACAACAGAGGTGGATGTTCTCACAGCTCTAGAGGTCTGGCCCGAAGCCAAGGTGTCAGCAGGCCCTAATCTGTCCACACATGCTACCTCGCCTTGCTCTACCTCAGGCCGTGGCAATCTCTGGTCTTCCTTGGCTTGCCACTGTATGGCTCCAATCTCGGTGGCCCTTGCTACAAGCCTTCTTCTCTGCTTCTGGCTCTGTGCATCTCCCCTCTTCTTATGAGGGCACCAGGCATACTGGAGTAAGTCCACTGCTCTCTGGGATGAATTCCTCGGTTATCGCCACACAGACCCTTTTTCCAATTAGGTTGGCATTTGTGGGTCCTGAGGATGAGGACTTGAACATACCCTTCTGTGGCAAACATTTTAACTCACAACGTGAGAGCAGAGAAAAAGCACAGCAGGAGCCCAGTCAGGCTTTGGCCACGGAGCCACAGCCGCGCCCTGGCTGCCTGCCGCTGTCTTCCTCTTGTGAGAGAACAAGACCACGTTTAGATAAACGACTGTGGACTAGCACCATGGCCGATATGCTCCCTCTTCTGAGTGTTTAAGGGGCATCCTGATCCCTTCCTGACCCAATCAGTGGGAGTGTGGGCTTTTCAGCTCTCCCATTGTGTCTGGCCCAAGGGAACAGTGGTTGGGATGAGCAGATGCCTGGTTCCTCCTTGCCAAGCTCTCCTGACCCCTTTTACCATCTCAGCTCCGGGCTTTTCTTCCATATCTCCAAAAGTCACAGGGTACGCTCTGCCTTCCTTCTCCCCAGCAACCCATTTTAAGGCTCCTATGGTGGCTTCCCCAACAAGGCTGTGTGGTGATATATTGTGTACCCTAATAAAATTTGCCTGAAGATCAGAGGACAGAACAAGCCACTAGATTAAACATAGAGGCCAGGCAGTGGTGGCACACACCTTTAACCCTAGCACTCAGGAGGCAGAGATCTGTCTGGATCTCTGTGAGTTCAAGAGATGGGTTACATGAGATTGACTCAGTCTAGGAGAGAAACAGAGCCAGGCAGTGGTGGCACACACCTTTAATTCTAGTACTTGGGAATCACGTGCCTTTAACCCCAGCAAGAAAGGTATATCAGGCATGAGGAGACAGGAACTAAAGGCTTTTTGGCAGAAGCATCCCATTCAGCTAGAGGCTGTCAGCTGAGGGTTTTTCGGGCTGAGGAGTTGGTGAGGTAAGAGGTGGTGGCTGTGGCTTGTTCCTTTGTCTCTCTGATCTTTCAGCATTTACCTCAATATCTGACTGTAGGTTTTTTACTAAGATCATTTAGGAACTCGTGTTATGAGGCTGCAGCATGTGCTGAAGCCAGGACTTTTCCTAGCCCTTGTGCCCTGCGCCCACCAAGTTCTTCAGCCAGGCAGATAAGCTGGTTCCTCTTGTCGGTTCCTCCCCCTCTGTTCCTGGCTGGGTCCACGTGGGGCTCAAGCATTTGCTCACTGTTCTGTAGGTGTCTCTTTTTGTGAAGCTTTAGCTCCTTGGGCTTACAGCTAATGACTCTCAGCTTACAAAGCTCTCCAGCAGACAAAACTCCACTTTGAGGGTGGAAGCCACTTTGTTAAGTCCTCTCTTTCAGTCATGTATACAGTTTATAGGTTCTGGTCCTCTGGAGAACCCTACTGGGTTTCGTCGGGGGGGGGGGGGCGGGGGGGCGGGACATAGTCACTTGTGGAGGGTGTTGGTCCCTTCCATCCACTGTGCGTGTTTCTAGGGCTCAAACTCAGATCTTCAGCCTAGGCAGCAAGTTCCCTTACCCTCTGGGTTGTCACACTGCCCTTAAGGGAGCCCTATTACACAGACTAAATGCCCCCCCAAAGACTGCTCCTGAGGCACTATGGGCTCCTGATTGGATTCTGAAACCCCAGGTGATACAGATACCTGTAACACGAATCTTAAACGTCTTACTATAACAAAAACCCAGAGCATGATATTGGAGTGAAAGGGGAAAGATCAGAGAAGCAGAACAGCCAGCCACTAGTTCTTACCTCTAGGAAATCCTCAGCCTAAAGAGAGTGAGTTCCTGTTTCCTCATGCCTTATATACCTTTCTGTGTCCTGCCATATTACTTCCTGGGATTAAAGGCATGTGTCACCACTGCCTGACCTCTGTGTCTAATTTAGTGGCTGGCTCTGTCCTCTGATCCCCAGGTAAGCTTTATCGGGGTTCACACTATATCACCACAGATACCAGGGCAGTTTTCCTCCCAGGGTACTCTTCTCTCCTACCTTGCTCTTCCTTCCCCCTTGTGCAGACCCCCGCCTGTCCCTGGCTCTGCACCAGCCTCTATTGCACCAGAATCCTTCTCTCACAGTGTGGCAGCCTCACCTCGGGGGAGCACCCTGAGCTGCAGAGCTGGAATTCACAGTGCATGTTCTGAGGGGAACACAGAGCAGATGTCCCTGTGGTAGCAAGGGACTGGCACCTGGAACACACTAAGCACATTGCGTATACCAAGCACAGGCGTGATGGGCTTGTCATGTGTAAGAAACTATTCTGATTTTCACAGAGGAGGCTTAGAAGAATCCAGAAACTGTCACTAAGTCACATTCTGGAACACCGGAGTATCTGATTCCAAGGACTATGACTGTCTGGGCACCTTGTCCTCAGTCTATCAGAGATGCGGCTTAGACCCACATTATCACTCACACAGAAGTCTGTTGCACTGCCCACAGCAGCAAAGGCACCATCTTGCCAACAGGGCCTGGGAGAGTGTGTACTCCATAAATGTGGGCTCAAATCTGGTGTCTCATGCCTGTAATCTCAGAAGAAGCAGCAGGAGATTGATCAATGGGAGTTTGATGCAAGTTAGAGGACAGCCTTGGCCACACAATGAGTTCCAGGCCATCCTGACAACAAAGTGAAACACAAACAAAAAAGGTGAACTTGGATGCACACACACACACACATACACACACACACACACACACACACACACACACACACACACGCATACACGCAAGCAGCACATACTTATGTCCGTGCACGTGGTTCTCCTCTACCCAGATCTGTGTCCAGTTCTACGACACATACTTCCCTCTCTTCATCAGACATAATTATTTTTTGAGACAGGGTCTCACGTCTTCAAGGTCAACCTCAAACTTGCTATGTAACACAGAATGGCCTTGAACTTCTGATCCTTCCTCTACCTCTAGAGTTCTGGGATTACAAGCGTGTGCCACCATGTTGGGTTTGTGCAGTGCTGGAGAATGACTTGGCACCTTGTAAATGCCAGACAAGCACTCTACCAAATGAGCTTTAAATTCCCAAGCCATGTTCCAGACATTTCTGCACGCAACTCTCTCTATCAGAATGTCTTCTTCCTCTGCTCCCTCCTCCTGGCTTCAAGAATTCCACTTCCTCCTGGAAGACTCCCAGCATCTTCTTTCCCCAAATGTGGTCTTCTCAGTGTCTTCCGCATTCTCCTCTACCCTCCCACCCAACTGGCACATCCATCCCAGAAAGTCCTTAATGCTGGAGTGCGAGTCCTGCTCTGGCTGGCTGCGTGACCCCAGCACCTAGCACAAGTCTGAGTGCCTGACCAGAACTAATGGCTACATGAAAGAATTGTCCGCTGCAGATGGAGTGCTGGGATTAGAGGAGGGGCACACGGGGAGGAAGCAGAGAAATAGGAAGGGTAGGCTCAGCAGAGAGGGCCAGCCTCTCCCAACGAGGCCATGATGGCTGTGCTAGGGCTTCTGCAGCCCATGCTCTCCCACAAACAGTGTGAACAGGTCGGTCACAAAGAGAAGATGGAGCTCATCCCCAGTAGAGACACAGCCACCTCCATCACCCCCAAGTGGTAGGAGCATGCATGTCTTAGATGTGACCTGCTTTGAAAGTGTTTCCCCATGGAGGCTTAACTCAAGTTGTCAGAACATGAAATCAATACAGTCTTGGCAAAGGGCTTCTACAAGTGAATATATTACTTCCTAATTTCCCCTGCTTTCATGTTCAATGAAGAGTCTGCTTTTCATTACCGAGCCATTGGAGATAGAAAATGATTATGAGTGATGCATTCTCTTTGGTCATTTAGAGTAGTTTTGAAAGCTCAGCTCCTGAAATGGATCTTGCTGATTTCCAGTAACAGATTTGTAAGTAAATGTTTGCTGACCTGGTCCCTTTCCTAACAGCATCCTCATCTTCAAAGTTCCTCCTTAGCTGCTCTATTAGAGAGAGAAGAGGAAGAGTACAATCATTGTATAGGCACCGACGTCTGCAGCTGGAGTCTGCTCAGCTAGATCGCATTTCAACAGCATATACTTCCCATTCAGATGAAGATTGCGTTATTGGACCTGATTGCCTTTAGTGATTGCTTCAAGTCCACAAAGGGCAGAAAAATGTACATTTAATATGGGAAAGAAATTGTGCCTTGAGATCTTTGTTTCCTGAACCCGAGCTGTTCTGCCTGTGTGGGCCCTGGGAGACATGAGGTGAGAACTAAGAGGTGGGTACTGTATGCAGAAATCTGGGGGGAATGGGGATGAATTCAGAGATGAGACAGCACCTGGAATGAATGAAAATCACTAACCCTGCTGTAATTTGGGACTTCTTAGGGGTCTTTCTTCCTTGGTAATGCTGACCTACGCTCCCAGGATACAGGCTGGAGCCTCAGTGTACCTTTGCTCTTTATCAAATGACCCGAAGCTCTCAACCAGCACTCTGGTTTCTCTGCTACCATCTCAGCTGAGGGGCACACCTCTGGGCTGTTGGTGACTGTGGCCAATACTTAGGAGGTCACCCTTGCAGCACTGATGTGAGGAGGATCTTCACAGGACACCTGTGTGACCAGGCCACAGTAGTCTCCTGAAGGGGACACAAAAGGTCCTCAGTGTAGGAAACATAAGGCATTGTCACCCTCCTTTACTGGTCTCTCTAGCTTGTGGCATGGAAATCTGACTGGTTGAGTGCTAGGGTGGCTGCAGCAGCTGTTCCCTGACCTCCCCAAGTCTTGCCTGGAAGGTCCAGCCTCGCTTTGCACCCACAAAACTGCAATCATCATTCAGGACTCACCTCCATTCTCACCGACTCTGTTCTCCTTCTGTTCAGGACCCAGAACACAGTGGCCTTCTCCCTACTCCATCTTTCTGTGTACAGAACTCAAGCCACTGTCCCTCCTAGAGGACAGGGATTATGCCTGTACAGCATAACTCTCACAGTGCCTGGTACATGTGATTCCCTATAACAACAGTCTCAAGCAAGAACATAGTTGAAATAAAAACACCCATAGGTCTTTCCTCCCCATCTGTCCTTACTTAAATATACATCCTAAGTTCCAACTAAGCAGTTAAGCTTCTTTCACTGAGTAAGGAACTCACTTCTCCTTCTTTCCATGTTCCTCAGGTCAGCCTCAAACTCCCTACATAGTCAAAGATGACCTACTGCCTCTGCCTCTCAAGTACCAGGATTACAAATGTGCCTCATCACACTGGTCTCATGTGGTCCAGGGGATCGAACCCAGGGCCTCATGCTTCTTAGGCAAGCACTTTACCTACTAAGCTAAACACCCACCCACTGGAACCAATGCTAACTGCTCAGAGTTAACAGTAAGCAGAGGAAGGAGAGCAGAGGGAATCTGAGCAGGTCTGTCCACAAGAGCTACCACGAAGGATTCTAAGTCAGCAGGGGGCCTCTCAGCTCCCTTGTCAGCCTCTGAAATGCAGGAGTAAATCTGGAGTTAGCACTGTCTTCTGAGTGAGCAGGCTGGATGTGTGCCCTCGGACAGACCGTCCGACTCTGTTCTCCATACTTTGGCTGTGTATTGATGTCACACGTCACCCTGTGTTTGGTCTTCAAAGCTTCATCCCGATGACACCAGCTGCTTCAACCTGGCTGGTGGAAGCAGAAGTTCCCCTGCCTGCCTGTGGTCTAACTGACACTCCTGAAGGCAGGGGGGCTGCTGCCCCACTGAGCTGGCATCACGCCAGTGAGGGCATGTGCTGGCATCACCTCATTGCTTCCCTTCATCTAGTCCAGGATCACAGTGGCAAGGACTCCACCAAGGACCTCAGCTAAGCACAAGGATCTGCCTACTGCCTTTGGAGGGGGCAGTCTGAAGTGGAGTGACAGGTGCATCTTTTTTTTTTTTTTTTTCCAAGACAGGGTTTCTCTGTGTAACAGCTCTGACTATCCTGGAACTCACTTTGCAGACCAGCCTGGCCTCGAACTCACAGAGATCCACCTGCCTCTGCCTCCCAAGTGCTGGGATTAAAGGCGTGCACCATCACCAACTGGCTGACAGGTGCATTCTTGCATGAACTGATTTATCTGTCCCTATGTCAATCCTTGTCAGGGAGATCTCCAAGGAACTATCAGGACTGGTCTCATCCTCACTGTATCACCAAAGTCCTGTTTTCTGAGGTCTAGCCTCAAATCAAGGTCCCTGTAGACTGTCCAGGCTCTTTGGCTCATCTTTGGCGGTCAGGGCTGGCCCTCCACGGCTCACCTCTTGACAGTCTGGCCTGTCACCATGCTGTCTAGAGTCTATGCTGCTGGGTGGCCTGGGGACCCACTGCTATTTTTCCATGTGACACTGAAAATGGTTTAACACAGAGCCCAGCACAGAATAGACCCCAGTGATTCATCACTGATGCCATTTGTCATTGGTTCTTTTTCTCAGTCTATCAGAGACAACAGGCTAGGCCACCTGTTCGACCTCAAAGTTTCCAGCTTATATAGAAAAATGGAGTGACTCTCATGTATAGATACAGCCTAACTGCCATGATGACCTGTTTGAGTTAGACCTTTGAATCCTGTCATTGAGATATACCACATGCACAGTTAGATATGTAACATGTATCAACGTTAAGTTTGCTGCTCAATGCTTTTTAAAGAGTTTGGGGGAGGCACGTGCATGTGTACGCGTTCATGTGAGTGTATGTGGGAGCAGGGATCAATGTCAGTATCTTCCTTAATTGCCCTTCACTTTTAAAAAAAGATTTATTTATTTATCATATATACAGTGTTCTGGCCTGCAGGCCAGAAGAGGGCACCCAATCTCATTACAGATGGTTGTGAGCCACCATGTGGTTGCTGGGAATCTAACTCAGGACCTCTGGAAGAGCAGGCAGTGTTCTTAACCACTGAGCCATCTCTCCAGCACCCCCACTTTTTTTTAACAGACTCTCTTGCTTAACTTAGAGCTCCCCAATTTGGAAAGACTAGCTGGCCAGGAAGCCCCCAGAGATCCTCATTTCTGCCTCCCCAGCACTATGACTACATGTGTGTAATACAGTGGCTGCTGGGAATTGAACTCAGGCCCTCATGCTCATATAGCAGGCTTTAATGACTGAGTCACTTCTCCAACACCCACCAGTGATTTTTTTTTTGTAGTAAGTGTGTGTGTACACACCCATTGGAACCATGCCAATCAAGAGACAGCATTTCCCAGCTCCATTGCAACACTGTCCTCTCCCTCTCTGGGTATGACTACTATATCACCCTCAGCTAGTTCCCCCCCACCTTGACTGCCACATAAATGGGACCATCTAGTATAAACTCTTTCATATCGCCAAGCACATCTGTAAAATTCACACATGCTGTTCACATGATTCACCATGTGAAATCAACCACAATTTACTTGTCTAGTTTTCTTATCTATAAACATTTAGTTTCCAGTTTCCAACTTGGGGTTATTAATAAAGCTGCTATGAACGGTCCTGTGTAAGACTAGTTATGAACCACATAGCTTTATTTCTTGGCCATATCTCTAGGGACAGAATTTCTGGGTACAGAATAAGTGTACATTCAACACTGTGAGAGCCTCCCAAACTATTCTCTCTCTCTCTCTCTCTCTCTCTCTCTCTCTCTCTCTCTCTCTCTCTCTCTGTGTGTGTGTGTGTGTGTGTGTGTGTGTGTGTGCGTTAGAGACAGAGAGAAACAGAGAGAGAGACAGAGAGAGACAGAGAGAGAGACAGAGACAGAGAGAGAGAGAGAGAGAGAGAGGAATTGAACCCGGGGTCTTGTGCATTGAAGGTGGACGAATGCTCTACCACCACGCTACAGCCCAGCTCCTGTTTCCATCTTCGAATGTCTTAGTCATGAGACTCAGGGCTGCCCTGCATCACTGCTGGGTCTGAGCTCCACCAAGCACTTCAGTTGAACTGCGTCAGTGGGTGGGTGTTGGTATTTCGTTGTGGTTTTGATTTCTAGCTCTCTCTGTCTCTCTGACTAATAAGATTAGGCAAAGTTTCACATGCTCATTAGCTATTCTTTTATCTTCTTTTATGAGGTGTCTTTTCAAGTCTTTTGTGCAAATTTTTCTTAGATTGTATCTTTTCATCGTGGCATCATGAGAGTTCTTCACACATTCGGGATAAAAGTGTGTGCCAGACAGACACTGCAAGGAATTTCTCCCTGTGTTTAGAGTTTGCCTCTGTTCTGATGGGTGGCTTTCAGACACCAATGGTTTGTCAATAGCTAATGTAAACAATTGGTGCTTTCTGTTTTTCTAAGAAATCTCTGTTTACTCTGGCTTCCAGTGTATGCTGATGATACTTCCCTGTTGTCTTTGGAAATTTTATAGTTTCCCTGTTTCTATTCAAGTCTATGATGGATCTTTAATGAGCATTTGTGTATTGAGTAGGAAACGGTCCACAGTTCATTTCTTTTCCATTCAGAATCTACTTTACCCCATTATTATTTTTTTTTTTTTTAAAAAACCTCTCTTCACCATTGAATGTATTTCATGTTTGTCAGAAACTGACTGAACAAATATGTATGGCTAAGTGGACTTGGCAGTGCCCTGGTGCTCTGCGTAACTTCGTGCCAGAGTTCCCTCGCCTGGACTAGGACAGTCTCAGCACACGCTTTGGAGTCGGTTGGCACCAGCCCTCCAGGGACTTCCACTTTTTTCAAAGCTCGGCCGGCGGGCTGTTTTACATCCTTCGCATTCCCATATAAACTGTCGAATGAGCTTCTAAGTTTACAAACACTCTTTCCAAGATTCTGACTGAAGTGGTGCTGACTTTGTGGGAGGAGTTTGGACAGCTCATGGCAACACCAACGTGGTGTGCCTCTGTGTTATTTAGAAGAGTTCACTTTCAATTTGGTAGGGTCTGTTGGTTAAGTTCCTCTAGGTCCTCTTCTCATTTTTCAGTGTGTATATTATTGTGCTGTGTGTGTGTGTGCCTGATGCAGGGATGGGCCACGGCATGCATGTAGCCATCCAAGAGCAGCTTTGTGGAGTCGGTTCCCCGGCTACCTTTACAGAGTGCTGGGGATTGAACTCACGTCTCCAGGTTTGTGTGGCAAGCTTCTTTACCCACTGACCCACTGAGGCACACTGTTGGACCATCTTTTAAGTCTTCTACCAAAAAAGAAATGTTTATTTCATCCGTGAATTAAGACAGCTTTATTTCTTCTGTTACACCCTTTACATCTCCTTTCTTTCTCTCTCCCTCCCTCTTGTCTCATTTATCCCCCCCTCCCCTCTGTCCCTGATGCCTTCCCTCTCTCCTGACAAGGATCTGAAGTACAATTCTAAGCAGAGGTGGTCAAACCAGACACCCTTGCTTTGGCTCCTCCCATAGGAGGACACGTGTCATTTCTGCCATTAGACATGATGTTAGCTTTACATTTTCTATAGATACGCCCTTCTCAAATTGAGGAAAAATCTTTTATATTCCTACTAAGATTTTCTTTTTTAATCAGGACTTTTGTCAGAATGTCTTCATGGTTGAGCATGGCAGTGTTCACCTTTAATCCCAGCACTCGCCAGGCAGAAGCATGGGGATCTCTGTGAGTTCTAGGCCAGCCTGGTCTACGCAGTGAGCTCCCTGTCTCAAAAAAATGTTTTCATAATCAATTATCATACACACCATCTCCTCTGTTTTGTTAATATTATAGCTTTCACTGACTGATGCTTACATCATTGGCTAATATTTAATATTAAACCTGTCTTACAGCCCTGGAATAAACACTTCTTGGTTTTGATGTAATTTGTTTTTAAAATACATTCCTGCTGTTAGTCATTATGTTGCTGGTACACATTTTCACCTGTATTTATAAGAACACTCATTTCTCATTTTTTCTTTGTTCTACACATACTGACCAGTCTGGCATTGTTTTTAAAAGCAGGCTGGTACTGTGGTTGGGACATGAAGAATTCCCCACAGGCTCCTGTTGAAGGTATGATCCTGAGCTCGGGGTGCAGTTTTTGGGAGGTGTTGGTAACCTTTAGAGGTGGGGCCTTTGGAAGAAGCAGGTCACTAGGGGAGCACTTTGAGTGGTGTGCTGTCTGTGGCCTCTCCTTTCTCTTCCTTCTGCTTCCTGGCTGCTAAGGGTGAGCCGCCACACCCTGTACCAGAAGGCTCTGACTCACCACAGCTTGGAAGAGATTGCCAGTCAGCGTGACCTGAGGCCTCAGAAACTGTGGGCCAAAATCAACCTTTTCCTTGTTACGTTGTGTGTCTTTGTGTCACAGTAACAAAGCACTGACTAGCAGAAATAGCATTGCTGTGTTTAAAATGAACTGACTGGAGTCAACGATAAAATGACACAAACCTGGAGTTTTTCTTTTATAGGAATGTTTTCTTAAGATAAAATTCATTTAATAAGTACTGTTAGACATTTTATTTTTTGTTAGCATTTGTTTGTCTGTTTTGTTTTAAGAGGGTCTTACTCTGTAGCCCTGGCTGTCCTGGAATTCATTCGGTAGACCAGGCAGGCCTCTAACTCACAGAGATCCACCTGCCTCTGCCTCTGGAGCACTATGGTTAAAGGCGTGTGCCAGTGCTCCTGGCTGGAGTCGTTTCTCCGGAATTTTCTCCTAACCCTCTCTGGACCACATGGTTCGTCCCTGCTGCACCACACTGCAGACCCTGGAGTGTGTGTCAAGATGTCAGGGTCCCCCCCCCCATTCTTGATGCCACTTGTTTACACTCTGCCCCTCTGTTTCTTGACCAGTGTTGCTATGGGTCAATCAACTGTGTTAATCATTTCAAAGAACAAACTTTTAAGTTTGTCGATTTTCTCCCTGTGTTTTTTTCTCTCATTTTTGTTGCTGTCTCTACTCATCTGTTACTCTATTTCTGCCCTTTAAGGTGGCAGTTTACATCATTTCTTTCAAGCTTTTTTTAAATTTCAATCTGTATATTTTCTCCTAAGAATTCTCTGCATAGAATTTGGTGTGCTGTATTCTCATTGTCATTTCGATTGACATGGCTTCTCCCTTAGCAATTCTTTTTTTAATTATTATTATTTATTATGTTTTTTCCTTCACAGGGGATTTCTTGTCTTTTTGTTTTGTTTTGTTTTGTTTTTCGAGACAGGGTTTCTCTGTGTAGTTTTGGAGCCTGTCCTGGATCTCGCTGTAGACCAGGCTGGTCTCGAACTCACAGAAATCCACCTGCCTCTGCCTCCCGAGTGCTGGGATTAAAGGCATGTGTCATCACTGCCTGGCTCACAGGGTATTTCTTGATGTGTTACTTAATATACAACTATTTGGGAGGGGTTTTTTTTCCCCCAGAAAAGAAGATATTTTGGTTCAGTCCTCAGCACAGAAGAAAAAAATGGTGGGAAAACTATCAAAATTTTAAGGAGAAGGAGGGATGATGGCATGAGCAGAAAACACAAGAAAAATTGAAGTGGCGCTCACACAGACCAAAGCTGCTCACGTAGACCAAAGCTGCTCACACAGACCAAAGCTGCTCACACAGACCAAAGCTGCTCACACAGACCACAGCTGCTCACACAGACCAAAGCTGCTCACACAGACCAAAGCTGCTCA